>ML784672.1:873569-896204 GCA_009831015.1 Picea engelmannii
AAATAAATATGATAATTTTATGTTTTTTTTTAAATTATTAATAAATTCGTTTTATATGTTATAAGTCATATTTTAATATACTAATATTAATTATATCATATTACAACTATTCTTTCTTATCATATTTAGAGATTTCATTTCCAATTAAAGGTATCAATTTAAGATTTAATTTTTATCTACATAAAAAGGAGCTAATAAAGAACTCATTTAACCCATTTTCTTCCAAAAAAGAATAAACTCTTTTGTAAACTTATATTTAGTTTGAAGTTTGTGTGATTTAAACAAAATATAATGGATGAGTTACATTTTAGGTTTTGTTTAACTGTTCTATAAAATGGTTTGATATAAATTTACATGAATCACTATTTTTTGTTATTAAAAATTCATTTCTGAATGTAAAAATTGATTCAGTATGTTGAAAACCCTTAGGGCACTTGGATTATACAGAAATAATCACTCAAATCTAACAATCTAACAATTTCTCGCGAGATTTTGAGCAAATGTCCCCGGAAAAAATCCTCATTTCGTAGAACGTTTAGCATAATGCTTACATTTTATTTTAGTTTGTTTAAAAAATTAAAAATAAATAACAATATATTATTAATTAAAATAAAATTTATTGTATAATAATAATGTTTAGGTCAATTACTCTTAGTGACGTAGGTTGAAGGTTGGAGATACAATGGGTGACCCTCTTAAAGAGTTGCTAGTTTGAATGTTGGGTTGGGTCGAATATCTACTTTTTAGAATTGCTTTAAGAATCACTTTCCAACCTTTGGGTTTAATAGGTTTCCCTTTCTCCCTAAACTTGAGATATGCATCTTTCAAAATGTTATTTTCTTTACACACACTACATTTGAACATTGTATTCTTGTAATTTAGTTCTTAGTGTTGGACATATTGTCATTGATGTCAACAGTCGATGTCATTATGATGTGATGATTTATTGTTATGATGAATTATCATTGTGATTTATCATAGATGCAATTGTCATTGATGTCAATAGTATATCAGTTAGTGGAGAATGTCAAACAACATGCAAAGATCAATAGCATAAGCTCGGGAGGAGGAGCGAACAGTATGAAAAGATCAAAAGTGTAAGCTCAGGAGGAGGAGCGAACAGTATGCAGAGATCAAAAGCGTAAGCTCAGGAGGAGGAGCGAACAGTATGCAGAGATCAAATCTTAGAAGGAATAGCGTTAGCTCAAGAGGAGGAGCGAATAGTATGCCGAGATCAAAGCCCAGAAGGAAAAGCATAATCTTAGGAGGAGGAGTGACAGTGGTCGTTGGATTGAACACTATGAAGAATCTAGACCATTAGATCGGAGTCCGGACAGGAGGAACGAGTGCGCAGGAGAGGAACAGATCCCATCTGTTGGATTCGAGCGTAAAGGACTAACAACTGTTAGTTCCAGTGGAGTTGCAAGGAGGATAAGCCCATGAGTCATTCAACACTCCAAAGTTGCGAAGGAAGCCTAGACATCCATTGAGGCAGGACATGTGGCGAGAGATTAGCATTGCGCTGATTCACAAAACGAGAGATTAGAGGTGAGTAGTCTTTCGATATTTTGAGTCGTGTGAGTCTAGATTCGCGAAGGAGAGATCTGGACCATTGGATCGAGGATGGTCGTGGACCGTTGGATCTAGAGGAGACGTGGTGAGAGATCAGCATTGCGTTGATTCGCAAGTCAGGAAATCAGAGATAGGAGAAGTGAAAACTCGCGAAGTCTGAGTTCTCGAAGGAGAGATTTGAACCATTGGATCAAGGACTGATCTAGGTCATCGATCGAACAAGAACTAAAACGTGAAGTCACGAAGTCAGAGCTCGTGAAGGTGATCGCAGTCGTTGATCGATGAATGTCGTAAGTCGTCGATCAGACAAGACCCAAAACGCGAAAGTCGTGAAAGTCTTGATTCGCGAAGGAGAGATCTATACCATTGGATCACAAAGGACTTTGGACTGTTGATCTGACACAAGCACACGTTCAAGAATCAGAATAAGGGAGGTGATCTAAACTCTGACACCGCGAGTCGTGAAATCTCGAAGTGTGAAGAAGAGATCTGGACCGTCGATCGAGGAATGTCGTGAGTCGTCGATCGGACAAGACCCGGAACTCAAAAGTCACAAAAGTCTTGATTCGTGAAGGAGATATCTGTACCTTCAGATCACAGAGGACTTTGGACCATTGATCTGATGCAAGTGCAATTTCAGGAATCGAAAGAAGGGAGGTGAGTCAACTTTCGACGTCGCGAAGCACATGGTCGTGAAACGTGAAGAGGAGATCTTGACCATTGGATCGCGGGAGATTTGGGATCATTGATCTGACACAAGCGCAAGTTTGGGAATCGAAAGAAGGGAGGTGCTCTATGCTCCAACATCGCGAGTCATGAAATCTCAAAGTGAGAAGAAGAGATATGGACCATTGATCAAGGAATGTTGTGGGTCGTTGATCTGGCACTATGAAGATCGGAGTTCACGATTCGATCTCAGTCGTTGGCTAGAAGGAGATATTTGGATCGTCGATCTGACACAAGTAAAATTCGAGGGTTCGGAGTTTGGGAAAATTGGGATAACTCGCAATTGAATATCCGATGTGCGAAGTCGTGAAGCACCCTTTTTCTTGGCCCCTGGTCATAGCCAAGGTCCCATTAATGGAAGATAAGGGAAGGAACTAGCGTTGCTAGGCTCCACTTCATATTTTGGGAGTTGGGAGAATCGAGACAGCTCGCAGCTGAATATCTAATGTGCAGAGTCATGAAGCACCCTTTTTCTTGGCCCCTGGTCACAGCCAAGGTCACATTAGCAGAAGATAAGGGAAGGAGCTAGCGTTTCTAGGCTCTACTTCAGATTTCAGGAGTTGGGAGAATCGAGGCAACTTGCAGCTGAATATCCGATGTGTGAAGTCACGAAGCACCCTTTTGCTTGGCCCCTGGTCATAGCCAAGGTCACATCAACAGAAAACAAGGGAAGGAGCTAGTTTTGCTAGGCTCCACTTTGGATATCGAGAGTTGAGAGAATCAAGACAACTCACAACAGATTACCTAATACACGAAGTCACGAAGCGCCCAAGAGAAGAACATGTGCCACATGAGGAGATCCAAGTCAGCAAGGACACATGGCGCAATCAGACAATGACAAGTTTCAAGTTGAATCGACATTTCAGGTATGTGCAAATCATGGATCTGAGTGACACATGACAGCTACTTGGTGAAGTCTCGAAGTCTCGACAATCATCCATCTCATCGGGAGATTGAATCATGACCGTTGAATTGATAAGTGCTAATCTCACCTAACATCTGAATAACGCCATTGGTCATATGGTAAAGACATTTAAAGGGAAGAACATAATGTGTCACTTAAATTGATAATCATGTGGTTCTACGCCTGTGATCATATGAATATGGTTTGAAGGAAGCACCGATTTCTATTATCATAGAGACGAAGGAAATCGATCCATACCTATGATCGATTTATGAAAGTAAAAGGGGATGCCAGGTTTAAATTTTAAGACCCGAAACGATGATCTATGGTGGCCCCAAAGTTGTTGTAAATGGACAAGTTAGTTATAAATTGTTGCATAAGTCGACCCAATAACTTAGACAAGTTTTGAGCATAAGCAAGTTTAAAAACAACCATGATTGGTTCACTATATGGGTTCTTGGAAAAGTATATGGGTTTGTGGAAAAGATAGGCTCACTGAGAAAGAGCGGCTAGCGGAGAAAATGAAGGGGATACGGACCCGAGGTCCGTGGGAATATCAGAAAGAAGAAGAATTGAAGAAGGTGCGAATATCAGAGGAAAGAAGAAGTGAAGAAGGCGCGAATTTCAGAGAGAAGATGAAGTGTAGTGATGAGTGTTGATGGTATACCTTTGATCATGAGATAAAGTTGATTCTATAATGGATCACTGCTACTAGAGTTGGTTGAACTCTAGTTAGATAGATTGTGTTCTATCAACAAGCTGGGTCTTGTGGCAAGTTGGGTCTTGCTTGAGAGTTGGAACTCTCTTTGGAGTTGGTGCTCCTTACTTCAATTGGTGTTGAAAAAAATAGTTGGTGCTGGGAAAATCCTTATTACTATATTCACATATATACATATACATTATACAAATGCTTATACAAACATATGGTATCTCTTGTCCATTACGATTATGATTTAATTGTTCTTAATATGTTCAATTATGTTTTAACTGTCAACTTGCAAAAAGAAAAGTTAGAAAATTCCACACACTAATTCACCCCCCCCCCTCTTAGTGTGGGTGATGTGTTCAACACTTAGATCTATGATAATGATTCCAATGATTCCATTCTAGACATTTTTATCTAGGAGATGTTGTCTCAAGCTTAGTTCTAAACAAATGTGAGCATAGATTATGATGCTTTTTTGGTTGTGCTTGATGTCAACATTAAAAAATTTCCTTATAGCATTTCCAATTAGTTCAAGCAGTGGTGAAACATACATAATGAGGGAATATTCAGTGAATCCATCCACATGCATTTTCTAGTAACATACCATTCGTAGCTCGCTTGAACTATGGAAACCAAGGTTTTATGAAGAGGCTAGCTCAACCTATAAACAATTTCCCATCTTTCAATGGTTTTCTATGGTTGCTAGGATTGTTAAAATACATAATAAAAAACCATTAAAGAATAATGAACCCTAAAATCTATGATCTATTTGGATTTAATTCACTCAAAAAGATCAAATGTAGATGGCCATAATCCATTGAATCTACAAATCAAGATACAATGGTAATTACCATAAATTACCTCATTGAACTCTAGCACTTGTAGCTTCAAATCTAGAGTATCATTTGACCTCTCCATAATGAATGCCCCCAAGAAGAAAGTTAAAGGGGCAGATAAATTATTTGAACAACTTCTTTAAAGGAATGGATCCTAAAGAAAAGTGTGTGCTTCAACCTTAAACATTTTCAAATCCATAATAGAGTCCTCACTATTGACATACCCTCCCAATTAGTAGTTGTGATATAACTACAACTAAAAGAAATTAGTGGTGAGTAGAGGGAATCCAATCTATCAAATTTTCAATGGTATTTCGAAAAAATAAATGAATTCCTAAAGTTTCACTAACCAAATGAGACTCATCATTGCCAATGACCTCACTAAAACCCCATTTCCATGCTAGAAATAGGTTGTTGAGTGTTTTCATCAAGCAATTAGTGGACATATTTTTGGGAAATAGGTTGACAACCCTCTGTAATATTTGTTTATTGTCCTTCCCTAGCCTAACGAAGATAATATAAACATTCAAGAAGATATCAAATGGCCTACCTCAAAGAGTTCATGACTAATTGGCCATCCATAATCAATATAAAGAGGAACACATTGCAAAATTCATGGTTGTTTTTGGAGCATCTATAGAATGGCCTCCAATTACTAATCAAACACATTTAGTCAAATAAATTGGTTGTGAGAAGCATCACCACCATTTGAAAAATTGTCCTTTTAAGTTCCACTAACACCATAATGAGAGAAAGCATCATGGACCTTCTTGCACAACACTGGCATACTAGGCCTAGGGTCATGAGGGTGATTTATTAGTATTTCACGTCCGAGCTTATCATCATTCAAATATGGGAATACAAAATTCAACCAAGACACGCCCTAACCACTAAGAATCACCTTCAAAGGCCACCATTTACATATTCATTATTATTAAAACCATTTTTACAGAGCCATTGTTATTAAAATTATTTCCACTGGCATATTCCAACTATTTCATTTATCTACTCTTACTCCCACCTTGGTTGAATCCTTTCTCGTAGATTACCTAAGAACATTTTTATTTTTTCACAGAAATGATTAAATATTATATTATAAAAAGAGGGTTACAAGCATGCCAAGCAACTAGTACAAAACTTGACATAGGTTTGTGCCTTATATTAAAAAATAACGTTGGTGGTACAAACTACACAAAATGATCAAAAGCCTTAAAAATACGTACTAGTAATATTGTTTAACAAACAATTGAAGCAAACCAACTACTTAAAAATACATACTAAAACATAGAAAACTAAAAGAAAACTGAAATCAAGTCTTCTTCTAAGCCTCTTTAACCCGATGATTTTTCCCAATATTTTCCTCATGCTCCCAAGAAGTATGCTCTTTGGTCATTTCATTTAGAGGCAAATAGAATTGCATGAGGCTCATGTATGCCCAACAATATTTAGTGATAGAAAAAGAGTGAGGATAAATAGGAAGAACCAAGACTAAATCTAGAATGCATGGATGAGATGCTATCCTCTCAAGAAGTTTCTTAGTGGGGTTAACTTGGAAAGATATCTCCATATTCATACTAAGGTAAACACCCATAAATATATCCACCTCTTTACTCTAGTTCCTTAGGTCTACAACATGCCTTGTTGTATTAATTGCACAAGTGTCTCTAGCATAGCTCGTTTCTTGAATTTTCTTCTCCAAGTCTGTGTGATAGAATTCCTACTTGATACGAGAATTAATCACACAACAATATGCCTCTCCTACCTCCTTCATGTAGTACTTATTCCATTCTTAATGTTAGAATGCACATGAATGGAGATCATCATGGAATATATTTTATTAATATTGTACACATATAAATACATTATCTATGACTTTTGGATTCATCTTCCAATAGGTCTCTTGGACTCCCAATGAAAACTTTTATTCAATTGAATTTTCATAATTCTTCTCAAGTGAAAAATACCATAACCCTAATGGATTAGGTTCCAAACATTCCCCCCCTTAATTTGAAGGGGTGTATGTGAGTCCAAGAAAAGAGTTGAAATTTGGAAGTGGACATGTGCCAATGGTTTAATGTGTTCTCTGAATCTGGTGGTTTTGGGATGACCACAAACCAAATGGATAGCATAAATTGATTTATTCTACTAAATGGTGATTTAAGGAAGAAAAAAAACCAAAAGGCTATTAGAAGTTGTTGTCTTATACTAAAAGGTGGTTTAAGGAAGACCACAAACTATGGAACTTGGAACTAATGCTCATTGCTTCCCGAAACATTTCCTAATTTAGCCAGAAGTTGATGCCTTATGCTAATTATAAGTTTTGTCAAATAGTGGTTTAAAGTTGACCACAAATTGTTATATAGTATAAGATGTAAGTCTTATAGTAACTAGAGGTTTAATATGAACACAAATTGTTTTCTAGAAGAAGCTTTAATTCTTATACTAAATGGTGGTTTAAGAAAAAACAAAAACCAAATCATGTTAATGGAATATGGCTCTGACTACATCTCACTTATTATTGCTCGATTAATAGGACCTCGAAACTTGAAGCCTAACTTTCAAAAAATAATATTATCCCCCTATCAAGTACAAGGTGAGAACATTGAGGGTGTCGGCTTGATTTGTAAACTGTCATGGATATTCCACTGGAACAGTTCCTCGCAATAGATATGATAAATAATTGAAACCTTTATTATTAAGGTTATCTTTCCTTTAGATTTCCAGAATATTTAGTTGTTGATTTTTCTTCTTATGCAGGAAATAGATAAAATGTGGAAAATAGAGAATAGTAAAGTAAAATCACCATCCACAAATAAACACAAGCTATGACCTAAGAAACCGAATACGAGAGAAAAACTAGCTAGAAGGTGAGGTTGCTCTTCTCTCTTTTCTCTAGTATAGAAATAATGCAAGTACAAAGAAAGATGCATTGTCTGTAGATTTGTCTTTGACCTGTGGCCTGTATAGCTTCTATATAATCTCTCCTCCTCTTTTTTGATCATAAAATACCATTCTCAAATGTTTTGATCAGCTATGGAACAAGATACAATGCAAAAGAATGGAACCCCTAATTCTCCTCCTAGTGGCTCGATATTTAACATAGCCTGATAGGCATCTAGGGGTAGATTTTTGACTTCCTCAACCCTCCATTATGAAAGGGTTTTGGACCTTCTAGAATCTTCTAATTGAAATTACATATGTGGCTAGACCCATATGCATGAGTAACGGGGGATGACGTGGCAACCTCTTGTACCATGTTGGTTAGCATGGTAGGTCAACTTGCGGGAGGCATAAAATTTTCATGAAAACTTCGAGTGACACACACTTTGCATCGATGGAAAGGTCTTGAAGTGTAGAATACCATCAAGGGGGTTGACACAAGTTCTAAAAACCAGAACACCAAAAAACATCGTTTAATGCCTCAAAATGGCTATGGAAGTTTTTGGACCCCAATTTTCCAAATTGGGACCTACCACTAAAATGGCCCTGCAAGTTGAATTGTAACATCCCCATTACAAATATTCTCTGATACCAATTTGTAACATCCTTGTTACCAATCTTCTATGATACCGATTTGTAACGTCCCTTCTACCAATCTGCTCTGATACGACTACTTCAAAATCTAGTGGGCAGATTCTACTCTATAACATTGGTTTGCACATAAACACTTGAAGTAACACGGTCAACCCCAAGCTGAGTCATGCCAACCAAAATTTCCTCTTCTAACACAACTTATAAGAATGGAAGTAACAAAATACAACTGCGTGCACAAGCATACTGAGAAAACAACTTTACTTTGCACATAATCCATTTTGAACATGTGATCACTACTGCACGCACAACCATTCTAGCGCCACATGCCAATTCTATTTTCCTTGTGTGAGCGGATTACTTCTCTATGCGCATGGATTGCTTCCCTATGCACACAATCAAGTCCATCCTTTTATGCACACAAAGAATTTCCCTGCATGCATGACCATTCTAACTTCGCCCTGAAAATTCATGACCATTATCATAAGGTTAACTTAACAGGAAAAACTAACAACTTCCATACTCATGCACGGCTACAAATATTGAATATCATCACCAGACTTACATGTGAAAGTATCATTATAAAGAATAACAACAATAACTTATATGCAACAACATACAAGAATTAAAACGATATTAAACATATATAATTAAGCACATAGTAAATGAGACAAGCACATAAAGAACACTTATCTTTTATGAAAAGTCACTAATTGCACGTAGAAATTAGACATTCCTCCCAACCATAGAATTTGTTTCTAATATACTTTCAACAACAGGTCACCCCCGAGATGGGGATTAACTCCACTAGGGAAAAAGGGTTCCTAATGCCAAGATAAGGTCTAATAATCAACTTAATTGTTTAGTCCAAGTTGCCACTTCTTCAATTAGACTAAATTCTCTCATTCCCCACATGCATTTTACACCCAAGGAAGTGTTCCCCTTCTCTACTCATCATTCCCTCGACTTCCCCACTTCCCTTCTAGGGTTTCAACAATGGGCTATACAGGAAGTCTGAGATCCCTGCAACTAATTCCTAGCGCACCAAGGAACAATTCCCAACAAAAATCTCACCTGGAAAGAATGTTCATGGGACTGAAAAACTACCTCTTCAACAAAAAATCTCTCACCTGGAGAGAATGCTCATGGACCTGACAACCTGCCTCTTCGAAACAAAATACTCTATTTATAATACATAAAACCCCTTTTACAATCTTTTCTTTGCAAATAAGGTAATAGTTGTCCTCTCTTCAATGTTCCAACCCCTTCTGCAGATGAGAAATGAATGACTCTCCCCAAGAATGAGTTCTCCCTCCAAAATACACTTAAGCCAACAATATATATTGCATGCCTTAAATTGGACACTTTTCACCTTCAAAACTAGATGTAGCCACTTGGTGACTCGTTCCCATCCCTTGGGAACTTGGGATAAGTAATTATCCATAAATTACACATTTTGGAAATATTAATAAAATATTTCTTAAGACTTAAGTCCCCCCCTTTTCCCTTTTCGATGGATTTAGCCCCCAATATCTTTTTTTCTGATCTGTCCATGCATAGCGTTGTGATATTATTGATAACTTGAGTGTGATTAAAATTTACAAGGACATGCGCACCAACCTAATTGCATCTCGTCTCACCAGACTCATAACCTCATAGTCTCTCCAGCCTCAAATATATATATATATGTGTGTGTGTGTGTGTGTGTGTGTGTGTAACTCGATTCGATGTTCACTTCTAGGTAGTCCCCATGCACTTACTCCAGTGTGCGCAACACTATGAAATGTGCACACTCTTCCTTTGATGTGAAACCACACACACTTATACAGGTTCACACATCGCTATGAAATGTGCACACCCTTTCTTTGATAACAATCCTCGCGCACTACTCAGGTGCATGAAAAACCAATACTTAGTGCCAATGGCTCACCAGCCTACATGTACATTTATATTTATAATTGGTACCAATGGCTCACAAAATTATATGTACAATTACAAAGGGTTTCATATTAGGGACATTACATTCTCATCCCCCTTATTTATGTTCTATCCTCAATTGATTATATACACTTGTACATGCAAAATTTCAAAAATCTTCAAAAAGATGTGGTGGATAATCTACCCACATAGCATCCTCGTGCTCCCAAGTTTCATCCTCAGGACTATACCAGGTCCATTGGACCTTTACTAGCTCCATGGATCGATTATGGAGGTGTTTGATTTTCCTATCCAATATGCAAACCAGTCGCACTCGAAAATCGCCTTCTGGCTCCACGTGAATCACATTCCAATCAATAATATGATTAGTGTAAGGTAATTACTTTTTACTAAATGCTACATGGAAAGAAGTATGAATACACAAGGAAGAATTCAATGCAAGCATATATGCGACTAGGCCAATCCTCTCTAGGACTTCAAATGGACCACAATAGCTTGTTGCCAACTTAGAACAATTTCCCAACTTCAGGGAACTACATCTGGATTTTACTTTCAAGAACACATGGTCTCCCACTTTAAACTCTCTGTGGGTTCTGACTTTATCTATGATTTTTTCTTCCCGTCTTGGGAAATATTTAAATTCTTCCTTATCTTTACCATCATCTCCTCCATTTCCCGAAGCAGATCTGGCCCAATCACTGTGCAGTCTGCTAGGTTGTTCCAACTCACTCGCATGTTGCACTTTTGACCATAAATTGCCTCAAATGGGATCATATTCAAAGATGCTTGATACCCATTGTTGTAAGCAAACTCTACCAAGTGAAAGTAGTCTTCCCATTTTTATGATTTATCCATCACATACATCCTGAGCATATCTTCAATCACCTGATTTACCCTCTTTGTTTGTCCATCTGTCTCAAGGTGATAGGTTGTGCTAAAGTTCAAATTTGTCCCAAATACTTTGAATAACCCTTTCCAAAAGTTCGATGTGAAATTTGAATCTTTTTCAAACACAATTTTCTCAAGTACACCATGTAACTTATCAATTTCTCACATATGTATTTCAACAATGTTGGTTTCCTTGTACACTGACTTCACTGGAATAAACTGGGCAACCTTAGTAATCTTGTCCACGACTACCATAATGGAATCATGTTGCATAGTATTCCTAGGAAGCTTAGTAATTAGATTCATGGTCAAAACTTCCCACTTCCACTCAAGAATGGGAAAAGTCTATAGCAAACCAACTAGATGTATGTGCTCAACTTTTACCTTTTGACATTCAAGACATCTAGAAATAAAATCAACAACATCATTTTTCATGCCTGGCCAATAGTATTTTTTTTTAGCGCTGCAATTATCTTTTGGTAGCCTGGGTGTCCTACTTAAGGAACTTTATGCATCTCTAACGATAATATATTTTTCATCTCTTGAACATTTGGCACATAGACTCTGCACCTATACATGAGGATTCCATCCTCCTTTATCTCATAACCTTCAAATTTTTGTTGTAACATACCCTGCTGTAAATTCTCCTTTATGTCCACATAATGTTGATCTGATTTAGAAACCTCTAAAATTTTCTCACACAAATCTGATTTGTACATGCTAATGGGTGTAGCACGCATCTCATGGACCCTCCTGCTGAGTATGTCAATCACCTTGTTCTCTTTTACTATGATATATTTTATGTCAAAGTCATACTCATTGAGTAATTCTACCCACCTACTTTGTCTAGAATTTAAAATTGGTTGTCCAAATAGATGCTTCATATCACTATGGTTTGTTCTTATCTAAAATATTTTACCCATGAGATAGTGTTGTCGCATCTTCAAGGCATGCACTATGGATTCCAATTCTAAGTCATGATTAACATAGAGCCTTTCATGTTATTTTAAATTTCTTGATTCGTAGCATATCACATGCCCATTTTGAATAAGGACTTCACCGAGCCCTTCCTTGCATGCATCTATGCACAAAACAAAGTCTGCATCTGAATCAACAATTTTCAAAATTGGCGCACTTGTCAACAAACTCTTCAAATGTTGAAAAATCCTTGCACAATCCATAGTCCATTCAAATCACACACCTTTCTTTTGCAAGGATATAACTGGATGCACAATCTTTGAGAATCCTTCAATAAACCTTTTGTAATAACTTGCAAATCCCATGAAGGTCCTCACCTATGCGACATTTCTTGGTGTTGGTCATTCCTCAATGGCTTTAATCTTTTCTAGATCCATAGTTATTCCTTCCTTGGAAATGATATGACCCAAATAATGAATCTGTCGCTGGTAAAATGAGCACTTGATCAATTGTGCATACAACTAATGTTCTCTCAAAACTTGCATCACCATCATCAAGTGTTGTTCGTGCTCTTCTTTAAACTTTGAGTAAATAAGTATGTCATCCAGAAATACAATGACAAACTTATCTAAGTAATTTTTAAAAACTCCATTCATCAAACGCATGAAGACAATTGGTGCATTTGATAACCCAAATGACACCACTATGATCTCATAGTGTTCATACCATGTTCTGAAGGAAGTCTTGTTGATGTCTTCTTATTTAATTCTCACTTGGTGATATCTAGATCTGAGATCAATCTTTGAAAATATCTATGTGCCCCTCAGTTGATCAAAGAGGTCATATATCCTTGACAAAGGATACTTGTTCTTTATTGTTACTTTTTTCAATTTCCTGAACTTGATACAAAGCCTCAATGTACCATCCTTATTCTTCATGAACAATACTGGGGCACCCCAAGGTGACACACTTGTGCATATATACCCTTCTTCAAAAACTCTTCAAGTTGAATCTGTAATTCCTTCAACTCTAGTGTACTCATCCTATAAGGACTCTTGGATACATGTGCTTCTCCCGACATCAGATTTATAGAGAAATCAATATATCTTTTTAGTGGAAACCCCGATATATCTTTAAAGACATCCTCAAATTATTTTAGTATTGCGCAATATTCAACATTTAGCACTTTATCCTTAGGTGCCTCCTCCATGTGCGCTACAAATACTTGAAATTATTTCCTGTATATTTTCTTCAATTGTAAGGATGAAACTTCTTTGATAGTTACAAATCTTGGAATGCCTTGAACTGTTCTCAAGTTTCCTTCATCATCCAAGCAAGTAAATTTATTATTATAATAGTCTAGAGGGACATGATGTTCATTCAAGCAATCCATACCAATGAGTAAATGATACGAGCCCAAAGGTATTATATTCAAATCAGCTTTTGTGCACAATCCATTCATTTCCATTGGGCATGCCTTGACCATCTCATTAATTTTCCTTTTTTCCCCTGTAGCTAACTGCACCAACAAAGGTTTTCCAAGCTTGCTTCTTGGAAATTGGAATCTCTCAACCATCTTAGGATCTAGATAACTATGACTAGCTCATGAATCAATTAAAATAGCAATAGGTTGGTCATTAATCTTACCTTCCACTTAAATCATGTGTGAATGAAACTCATATTTCTTGTTATCCAGGGATGCATAAATCCTAGGTACATTTCTTCCCATGTCTTCAATTTTCGTAGCTTGATGCACATTGCGCACCGTCCTCACTTTTTCACCTCCTTGAGGGTAATCTCTGTGCATATGATCTCCGCCACAACCCCAACATTGAATAGATTATTTCCTTGTTTTTTACCCCACTGTATCTGTCATTCTAGGTTGATTGGGAGTTGGATGTCCATGCGTAGTATTTTTGAAAAATGGTGTCTTAATCCCCTTCTTCCTCTGTTCCACCTTGCTTTTCATCTTGTCTTACCAAGCCTTTTGGAAAGTAGGTCTTCTCATTTTTTGATCATAAAGACATTTAGTGCTCCTTATAGTTTCCTCCAATGTCTCGAGGTCATCATATTGTATCTTGTCACTAATAAATGATGGCATCCCATTCAGGTACCTCTAAATTTTAACTTGCTCATCCTTGTTGAATGTGACATATTTCAACAGCTCTAAAAATTTTCTTTCATCTCATCTATTGCCATACTCCCAAGATTGAGTTCAAAGAACTCCTTCATTGTCATACTCATCTATTAGTTACTTGCCTAGGTCATAGGGACTCTTGGCCATAAGAATCATAAGGACTCTTCGCCATAAGAAAAAATTATAATTAAAAAAAATATTTTGGAAACAACATTCTAATAATAACAAATTACAATTAATATATATATATATATATATATATATATATATATATATATATATGTTTAAATAAGTATGAAAATTTTATATTTTTTCAATATTATTAATGAATTGGTTTTATCTCTTATAAATCATATTTTCATATATTAATATTAATTATATGATATTACAACCATTCTTATAAATCATATTTTAATAAATTAGTATTAATTATATGATATTACAACGATTCTTATTATATTTAGAGATTTCATTTCTAATTAAAGGTATTGTAAGGTCTTCGGATAGATGGGCGTGGAGACCTTCGCCCAACTCCTCAAGGAGACGAAACTTGGGGTTTCTCCAACACCCAAGTTGGGTAAGTGGATGCCTTGGGAATGCGAATGCGCCAAGGGACTTGACGAAGTATGAAGTGACCAAGAGATTTGGGTGTGATAGAATGAGGGGCACACCAAGGTTGGGTGCCTGGTCCCAAGAAGAATGATGGTTGAGGAGTGCATGAGTTCGTTTGGGCAATTGGGTCCACAAAGGGGCACGACAATTCATTTGGACACATGGGTTCACGAAGGGGTGCAACATCCCAAAAGAAGGCAACAATTCATGATGGTGACCTTTGGAGTCCCTATAAGAGAACAAGGGCACACAACCAAGGAAGGAAATATTTGGAAGACAAGGAGAGAAAGAAGAGATTTATGGTTCTGAGGCAGATGAAGAGGGTGAGATCCCTCAAGGAGCCAAGTCACTCCACATGGGAGGACTTTTGAAGCCTTGGGGAGGATTCAATGGAAAGAGTTGGGTGAGATTCTGTTGGGATGGTTTTGGGTAAGTCTAGAAAATGCAGGTATGTTTGAGGCATGTGTGAGGCAAAAAAGAAATTTGTGAAGTCTGTGGAAACAAAGAGACAAAAAGTCTATGGTTGAGGAAACGTTTGAGGTGCACCACAGATGGTTGTGGAGACAATTATGATGGATATTATTGGTGATGAATATTTGTATGAGTGTCTTAGTGAGGTGAGGCAAGTCATTTGATTCTGCCTAGTTGTACATTGAGCCGGTAGTTCTCATGTTGTAATTGTTTCACAATAACAAAGACTTAGTTGAGTGTTAGGCATGGTTTGTTCCACCTGCACTATTTATATGTTTTTATTTCATTTGTTCCACAAATATCTTGGTTTCTCATGGATGTATGCTTAAATAAGAATAAGTGTTAAAGTTGTTAACAAATGTCTAAGTATACAAAATTTTCACTAGAGTATACTTAGATATGTTGCACACCCTCAAGAGCTGCACAATCACAAGATTAAGCTAGGTATCAAAGTCGATTCATTGTAGATTTTGGAGAAGGGTTTGGGAGTTCTTCACCACTATCTCAATGATAGATGGTATCAAAGAAATTTGGTGCTCTTCACCACTCTTGTATTCAGAACAATTGTAGTGGGGTGAACTTGTTGAAAAGGTTGTTTGCTGTGAAGTCGATTAGGTGAGAACGTTCGCAGACTTGGTGAATGGTTTGGAGAAGCGAACTTGTTCATCACAAACTTTGCATCAGACTTGTGACATAGGTTCGGTTGACAATGTGGTGGAAGTTTGGTTTGGGAAAACACCTTGTAGAGACTGAGAGAATATCTTGAGGTGAAATGAAGAACTTGGACAGGGTGGGTGATCACAAAACTCATTGTAGAGTTCATCACAAAACTTGTCATAGAATTGATCGCAGAGACAATTTGGGTACATACTTGGTTAGTTTGATTCATGATTGAAGTCAGTTCTGGACCTGTTGTGCACAACTTGGAGAGATCAGGAGTAGATTTTTTTGCGAGAACCAAGAAATCGGGAAAGGAAAATGAACGCAAGATTTTTCACACGAATTCTCATAGATATAACCATAGAAGTGATCACAGAAGCGAAACACAGAGGGTGATCACGGATGTGATCATGAAGGGGAGAAATTATGGGTTGTAACAAGGTGAAGCACTTGGGTGCGTTGGACAACTTGGGGTGACCTAGAGTATATCGATAGCAGGTAGTTGGTTGATCATGTTTCCATCATGATGTCTTCATGTTGTGCATCGTCGAGAACAACAGTTGCATTGAGTTGGGTTGTTGGGCGAGTGGTTTGACCAAAAATTTCATACGAGGTGACTCTTCACGAAGTTACAATAATAAATTAGCAACAATATGAATTGAAATTTGGGTGTTGGATGCATGGTGCCTTGAAGTGGAAGCAGTCAAGGTGAAAAGATGGAAAAGAATTAGAAATGAGTTTGATTGGTTGCATGCAAAGTTTGAGATTTAGATGAATTTTTGAAGTAGATGGATGGACTCATCCTTGTATTGTAGTGAAGGTCTTGCATGCTTGTGGAGATGTAGATGGTGATTGAGGGGATTTCATGCAGAGATTCAGTTTCTTGGGTAAGTTTTTCCAAGACAACAAACTTGGAACATGGTTGCAACAAATGATGTCATTGGAAAGGTATGGTTGGTTTCAAGTTCTTTCATTTTCTAAGTGTTGCAGTGAGTTCTTTGAAGGGAAGTCAGATGAATTGGTGGTTCAACTGCAATCCATTTCCATGATGAAAATCGACAGACTTGAGGGTGACTCAAGTGGTGCATATTTGAATAATTATTGTGGCAGTTTGAGAATCCTTGATGGGGAGAATATGTGGAGAGATCGGGATGACCTACTTGGATGAATCTTGTGGTGGCCATAGGAAGATTTGGATGCATTCTTGGTGATGGATTGAGGAATCTACCTAAATATTTGATGAGGCCATTGGATAGGTCGTTGCGGTGAAGTTGGAAGGGAGGTTTGGACATGCCGATTTGAGAGGATGGGTGAGGCACCTTGGTGTTTGGTTCCTTAGACATATTCGTTGGGTCATGAGATAACTTGGAAGTTGCGATGACAATGTCAAAGTTTGAATGCTTGCAGCAGGTGAGAGGAATTTTTGTTCTATGAGATGGATGGAGTCAATAAGGAAGTCAACCAAGAATTGTTGGTGGTAAAACTGAATGGGAAGAACACAAACCAAGTGACTTGGGTGGTGTTCACTCACCTTTGGTATGGGACATTGGATGAGGAAAATCCCACCTTGAGGACTTGCATATGAGTGTGCCATAACTTAGATATCCAATGAGGTTCATTGGTTGAGGTTGGAAGAGTATTGGTACAAATGTTCCTAAGGCATGGAAGTTATTTGAGGAGACTCATTATACTTGGAGAGCTTTGGATATTTTGTTGGAAATTTTGATGAAAGAGGGTGTATTTTCCACACTCATCATAGATGTTGATTTACAGAGAGGTGACTTGATGATGGGAGGTGAGTTGAGGAATTTCCTTCATTTGGAGGATTGTGCAAACAAGATGATTGAAACATGAAGAGATTACTTGGACATGGGTGTTTCTCTTGATTTGGGGAAACATGGTTGAGGGTGAATCCTAACCATTCCAAGGAATAGAGAATTAGACGAGGAAACATGGATGGGTGATGAAGTGTTGAGGCAAAGGAAATTTGTACGTGAAATCCTTGGGGAAAATTGGATAATTGTTCCATGAGGTGGAAAGTGGAGCCTAGTTGTCGCATAAGACTTTGTTTTGGGATAACTTCATAGTGCAATGAGGTGAGGAGTGACCCTTCCTTGGTCTAATAGTTGTGTGGATGGATCGAATTGTGAAAGGAAGTGACCAATTTGTGCATGAGGTTGTGTAGTCTCAAGGAGTGTGATGGTTGGACTGGACATTCAACTAGTTCACGAATTGGGCAAGAACAACAACATGACAAGGGGTCAAGAGTACAAACACACTAGTAGGTTTGAAGTGAAACACTTAGACATTGTGGAGGATCTCCTTGATCAAGATGAGATGGCGGTAGGAGAGATGAGGCAAGGATGGACACTTGCCTTATTATTTGAATTTGGATAGAGTGACGAAGATGCAACACAAATATTAAGTTCATGCAAGGGGAGGCACATCTCAATACTTGGATAGTTGGATTGATCACTTGACTAGTACATGACTTGAGATGTGCAATGCGATAAGACATGATAGATTTGGTTGAAGTATGGGTGAAACAACAAGATCACAAGATTTCAAAACTCGGGAATTTTTTTGAAGTGAAGTGGGTAGGAGTCAGTTTCAACATGTAGTGACAACAACAACAGAACCAAACAACAATAAGGTAGTAAGAGAGTACAACAGATTCAGGTGAATTTCATCCTTGGAGTTGGGTGAAGCGACTACATTGAATCGATCCACAGATCGTGCATAGTTGGGTGAAATACAATTTGGTTTGTGGAAACTTGGGGTTTCCATTTTGAAAGAATTTGGGGTTTCTGGTTGGCACAAAACTTGGGGTTTCTAGCAGACTTAGTTGTAGTGGAGGCACAAGTTCAGGTTGAGACTTGGAGATCATCAATTTTGTGGATGTTGTTGGGGACACCAAATAATTGAGGTGGGGGAGGATGTAAGGCCTTCAATTAGATGGGTGAAAAGACCTTAACCCAAGTCCTCAAGGAGACAAAACTTGGGGTTTCTTCGACACCCAATTTGGAAAAGTGCATTCCTTGGGCATGCAAACATGTCAAGGGTATTTTTGAATTATAAAGTGACCAAGAGATTGGGGCACACTGACATGAGGGGCACACCAAGGTTGGGTACATTGCTCCCAAGGGGAATGATAGTTGACGAGCGCATGGTTTCATTTGGGTGATTGGGTCCTCGAAGGGGCACGACAATTCATTTGGACACTTTGGTTTGTAAAGGGACACGACGCCTCCAAAGGATGTGACAATTTTCAATGGTGACCTTTGGATTCCCTATAAGAGAACAAGGGAACACAACCAAGGAATGAAAGATCTGGAATACAAGGAGAGAAAGAAGAGATATGTAGTTCTAAGGCAGATGAAGAGGGTGAGCTCCCTCGAGGATCCAAGTCGCTCCACATGGGAGGACTTGTTCTACCTTGAGGAGGATTCAATGGAAAGAGTTGGGAGAGATTCTCCTGGGATCATTTTGGGGAAGTAAAAAAACATAGGTCTGTTGGAGGCATGTGTGAGGTAGAACCAAAATTTGTGAAGTCTACGAAAATGAAGAGATAACAAGTTTGTGGTTGATGGAACGTCTAAGGTGCACCTCAGGTGGTTGTGGAGAAAGTTGCGATGGAGAGTCTTGGTGACGAATCTATGTATGAGTGTTTTGGTGAGGTGAGGATATTTGTTTGACTCTGCCTAGTTGTAAAGCGAGTCAGTAGTTTTCATGTTGTAACTGTTTCACAATAACAAAGACTTAGCTGAGTGTTAGGAACAGTTTGTGCCACCCACACTATTTTTGTGTTTGTCTTTCATTTTTTCCACATTTCTCTTGGTTTCTCATGGATGTATGCTTAAATATGACTAAGTGTTAAAGTTGTTAACAAATGTCTAAGTATACAAGAGTTTCACTAGAGTAGGAGTGTGGCTCGTTGGTAGCCTAGAACGAAGTATGGGTATGCTCTAGGTGAAGAGGTGTAGTCTAGACGAAGTAACCTTGGTGTTGCCAAGAAACCAAAAGAGAAACGTTGCGGTGCCGCACACCTCAAGAGGTGCATGATCACAAGATCCATCTAGGCACATTGTGGGATGTGACAAGTATCCATTTAAACTTTAATTTTTATCTACATAAAAATGAGCTAATGAAGAACTCACTTAAACCATTTCTTCAACTGAAAAAGAACAAACTTCTTTGTAAACCTATATCTAATTTCAAGTTAGTGTGATTTAAACAAAATACGATAGATGATTTACATTTTATTTTAGTTTGTTTAAACAAATAAAAATAAAGAACAATATATTATTAATTAAAAAACTATATATTATATAATAAGAATGTCTAGGTAAATTACTCTTAGTGACATAGGCTGAAGGTCGAATGTACAATGGGTGACCCTCTTGAAGGGTTGTTTGTTTGAATAAACTATGCATAGTAAGGTTGGGTCGAATATCTACCTTTTTTAGAATTGCTTCAAGAATCACTTTCTAGCCTTTGGGTTTGGTATGTTCCCTTTTCTCCTAATAAAATAATTGTCCTTGGGACATGCATCTTTAAAGTTGCTATTTTCTTTACACAGATTACATTTAACATTGTATTTTTGTAATTTAGTTCTTGGATCTATGATAGTGATTGCAATCTAGAAATTGTTTTTAGGAGACGTTATCTCAAGCTTAGTTCTACACAAATGTGAGCATAGGTAATGATGCCTTTTTGGCCCTGCTCGATGTCGACATTAAAAAATTTCCCCATAATATTTCTAATTAGCTCGAGCAATGGTGAAACATACATAAGGAGGGAATATTCAATGAGTTCACCCACACACATATTCTAGTAACATACCATTGGTAGCTCGATTAAACTATGGAAACCAAGGTTTTATGAATAGGTTAGCTCAACCTATAAACTATTGCCCATCTTTCAATGGATTTCTATGGTGGCTAGGATTGTTAAAATACATAATAAAAAACCATTAGAGCATAAGAAACCCTAAAATCTATGGTCTATGTGAATTTAATCCACTCAAAAAGATCAACTCTTGATGGTCATAATCCATTGAATCTACAAATAAAGCTACAATGGTGATTACCATAAATTTCTTCAATGAACTCTAGCACTTGTAGCTTCAATTCTAAAGTATCATTTGACCTCTCTATATTGAATTTTCCGAAGGAGAAAGTTAAAGGGGAAGATAAATTATTTTGAACAACTTCTTTAAAGAAATGGATCCTAAAGAAAATTGTGTGCTTCAACCTAAAACCTTTTCAAATGCATAATAGTTTCCTCGCTATTTACATACCCTCCTAGCTATCATTCATGATCTAACTACAATAAAAGAAATTTTTGGTGAGTGGAGGAAATCCCATCCATCAAATATGCAATTATATTTCCAGAAAGCCAATGGATTCCTAAAGATTCACCAACAAAATGAGACTCATCATTGCCAATGACTTCACTAAAAACTCATTTTGTTGGTGAATCTTTAGTGGATATAAGTTTTTGGAAATAGGTTGAAAACCTTCTAGAATATTTGGTTATTATGCTTCCCTATCCCAACAAAGTTAATATAAACATTCAAGAAAATATAGAAATGACCTACCTCAAATAGTTCATGACTAATTGGTCATCTAATATAAAGAGGAACGCATTGCAAAATGCATGTTCGTTTTTGGAGCATCAATAGAATGGCCTCCAATTGATAATCAAACACATTTAGTCAAATAGAGTGGTTGTAAGAAGCACCATCACCATGAGAAAAATTGTCCTTTTGAGTTCCAATAACACTAGAATAAGAGAAAGCATCATGTACCTTCTTGCACAACACTGAGATACAAGACCTAGGGTCATGAGGGTGATTTATTAGTAGTTGTCATCTCAGTCTCGCATCATTCAAATTTGGGGATACAAAAGACAACCAAGACACGCCCTAGCCATTAAGAATCACCAAGACACACCCTAGCCATTGCGAATCACCTTCGAAAGCCACCATTTACATATTCATTATTATTAAAACTATTTTTGCTTATCCATTGTTATTAAAACTATTTCCACTAGCATATTTTGAGTATTGCATTTGTCTACTCTTACTTCCACCTTGCTTAATTCCTTTATTATAGGTTACCTAAGAACATATATCTTTTTTTTTCACACAAATGATTACAGATTATATTATAAAAAGAGGGTTGTGGACATGCCAAGCAACTAGTACAAAACAAACTTGAGATAAGTTTGTGCCTTATATTAAAAAATAACATTGATAGTACAAACTACCTAAAATGATCAAAAATCCAAAAAATACCTACTAGTACTTAAAAGAATATTGTTTAACAAATAGTTCATGCAAATCAACTACTTAAAAATACATACTACAACATAGAAAACTTAAATCAAGTCTTCTTCTAAACCTTTTTAAGTTGACGATTTTTCCCAATATTTTCATCATGCTCCCAAGAAGTATGCTCTTTGGGAATTTCAAGAAGTATGCTCTTTGGGAATTTCATCCAGAGGGGAATAGAATTCCATCAGGGTCATGTATTCCCAAGAATATTTAGTGATTGAAAAAGAGTGAAGATAAATAGGAGGAACCAACACCGAATTTGGAATGCCTAGATGAGAATCTATCCTCTAAAGAAGTTTCTTAGTGAGGTTAACTTGGAAATATATCTTCATATTCATACTGAGTTGAACGTCCATAAATGTTTCCACCTCTTTCTTTTAGTTCTTTAGGTCTATAACA
>ML784672.1:906676-949364 GCA_009831015.1 Picea engelmannii
AATTTCATCTTTTGGGTCGTTGTATGTTTGGAGTTACACTCCGTGGAAAATAGTGTCTGTGGCTAGTCTTGAAACTAGTCTAAAACATGTGTTTCGGTAAAAACGTCATAACTTATTCATAACAGGTCCAAATTTAGTAAGACAAAATGTGTTGGTTAGAGGACAAGATGTAGTATTCGTTGTACAATTTTCATATTCATACAACAAACAATCCCGCACACTCTACATGTTCGCTCTCTAGAATAATCCAGAATTCAACAAGGTATGCCATGTTTTCTATAACTCCTTTTTTGAGAGGTTCCAAGTAGTGACACCTGGAGGAATTGAATAAAACACACTGAAGAATATTGTGTACTATTTTTATATATTTATTCATTACAAGTACATATTTATGATTATTTCAAGTTAGGGTTGTTGACTAATCCAAAACTAGTCATGTGAGACTAAAGTAAAGTTTGATGAAAATGCTAGTCTCTTGTTGTTAAAGTTAAGGAAGGTTTGCAGGTATGTGATCATATACACCAGGTCTATTATAGAGTTACAGATAATATTTGGATGATGAAAATTGATGAGGGATTTTGGTTGAGGTACATGTTGGGTACATGGTTGAGACAAGTAGTCGATGAGTTGGCACATAAATGAGGTGTAAAGTTGATGATGTTGGTACATCTTGATGAGTCATAGTTGATGAGTATTTGATAAATGATTGGCACATACTTGGTACATGGTTGGAGGCACGTGTTATTAGTATTTTTGACACATGGTTTATGGATGATGTAACATACTTGTATTGGTATATTATTAGAAGCACATATTGATCTTGGTGATGATTATGAGTTGTTGTGTTATGCTTGGTTGATGCGCATCTTTAAGAGTTGTCTTGGTGATTGATCTTGATGAGTAGACCTGATTTGGTTGATAATATTGATGAGACATGTTGTTGTGATAGGTTGTTTATGCATGTTGTTATGACTTGTTATTTGTACAAGTTTGGTGCATGGTTGATGCACTCGTTGATGGTACAGGTTGAGGTACAGGTTGGTGCATGGTTGATGCACTTGTTTATGGTACAAGTTGATTACAGGTTGTTTGGTATAGGTTGGTCCATGGGTGATGCACTTTTTTATGGTACAGGTTGATTACAGGTTGAGGTACATGTTGATGCATGGTTCAGGTTATTGGTACATGTTGTTTGGTGCAGTTTGATTGGTACAAGTTTACAATAGTATATCTCACAGTGATAGTGTGACAGTGGTTCCATCATTCTACTTAGATGTTAGGGCGGTTGGACGGGGAAAGGACAGGTGGTTGTAGCCACCTTCTGGTTTTAACCAGAGAACATAGGGGGTTGTAGCCTCCTTCTGGTTGTAGCCAGAGAATTGGGGAGTTGGATCTTCCCTGAGGTTGTAGCCTGATAAACTAGGGGGTTGGAGCCTGCTTCCAGTTGCAACTAGAAAACAAAAGAAGTTGGTGCTTCTAATGTGTTGATGGGCCCTAAGTCCCTTGATTCAATAGCAGGAACCAAACCTACTATCGAGGCCCAATTAGACTCTAAAATGTTTAATAGTGGAATGGTTCTCCAGATCTTGCGATCCAGCCAAATTATCGATGGACTTTATGTTTTCTTGTGAAGGTTCTTCCTTCAGTTAGGACTATCTCTTTTTGTATTTTCTCTTGGGTGGGACAGATATGAGATGTAAGCCGGTATAAACCAACTTGGAAACAAATTAGAATTAAGCTGAACTACTGGAGAAGATGTTGAACTTGGGATAACCCACTGCTCAAGCATGCAGACAACAATTTTACACCACAAGACTAGTACTAATACATTAACCATGTGAGCATCCAATTATTGTCTAAGAAACTAATTACCAGAAAGAAAACACTTATGTGATAAGACAATGGCAAGCAAAATAATTCACCTACTTAATCATCCATCACATAATAACACCACGATTCATCTTCATTATTAAAGTAAAGAACATCAAAATATTGCACCAGGTAACTTGACAATAGATTGAATAGCTCTTACTCATTACACCATCATTCATGAAACGAGATAGGAAATAGTTCTTCTCCACGTCCAATCACATGCATTTGATGAAAATAACTTTGTCTTTGGTCCAAAAATACTTCTCAATTCAAAGGAGCTTCAAAATAATTCTTAACCAGAAAGAAAGAGTTCTTGCAACAACCATCGACCTTCATCTAATTGGTCGATGTTCTTATTTATAACATAAAATTCAACTAAAAATAACGGCTAAGTGTAGTTTGAACAAAAAAAAAATTTCCACGTGGCGTCCTCTTCTAACAGTTTCTTTAACAATAAACTCGAGATATCACTTGAAAGGGTGACTTTCCTCATACTCCAACCAACTGATAAACAACTCCTCGCAAGTTTGGGCCCATGGAAATTTGTGCTGCTCCATCAGAGCCACATAAATTCCTCTGATCTCCACCGCATGCACTCAATACTTCACTAGACTAGTGTTTAACTGTTGTATCACAGTCCGAGCTATAATCAGATTTTCCATAAATCTTTGCACTTGTCCTGGATTTGTGTTGTCCACCTTTTCTAGACCTTCGGCCCACAATAAATCTTGATTGGTATGTGATTCGACTATGTCACACAAGTCGATGAAGTTGTCAGGGGTGCCGAACTCGGGGAGTCTGATATCCTTCATGGCTTTGTTGATTTTTTGGACTTGGTTTCTCCCAGATTCCTTAGTGAAGTCACAAAGCCAATGTTTCTCAGTAGTCATAGATATCTTTCCTGCACTCATGATTAAAATCGTTTTAGAAATTTCTTACAGGACAATACTCGATAAAATATATGAAAAACGTAATCAGGAAGAAAACAGACCAATGCATACCTGTAAAGCTCGCTAAGCATGGTTGTTTGATACTTACGTGATCTCAGCAACCTATTGGATTACCTGTAGCTTCTTTGTTGGCACCGACATTTTCTTCAATTGGGGTGGGTTACATCCATGCACCACAACATGGTAGGTCAGGTACGGAAAACATGAGAGTCAAAGTCATGCCAGTGGTTGGTTGGCCCTTGGGGTAGGGAAAGGATTTCAGAGCCGAACATGTGCCAAAATTAAGAGTAAGTTCCCAAAAGATCGGATACTATTATAAGTGAATTCATTAAATGCTTTTGATCGAGGCATATTTCTCTCATGGGAGTTGCATCAGGAAGTGCATCGACCATCATCAGCTCATTATGGAGGCTAGGGGGATTGAAAGGAATCGAGATGATCATACCACACATGCTCCGCAATTCCTATCAGTTGCATCTCGCATGCCCTAGGTCATACCCATCGTGCAGATGTGGCACAATAATTCTTTGAAATGTCATGTCGCAAGGCATTCAGTGTCCCCTGGCATGTTTCGGCTCACTTCCTCACTCCATTATAAATTATAGATGTTTTGTAAGAGTTATATTCATTTCACTTAGCTTATGCACCAGTGGAGATTCGTCTTGTGATCCCAATTCGATCAATCTTTGTGTTTTTTTCTTTTGTCCAGTCATGGACGTCTAAGATAATACGTTGCCGTGCCATGGGATCTCCTCAAAATGTGAGGCGGGGTCTGTGGGGAAATCGAAGTTCCAAGCTTGAGCCCCAACATGCCTATGACTCGTTTTTGTTGGCAGAGGGTATTCCTAAGGTTCCAAATAAAAATTCTGACCTTCACGCGGAAGCTATAGTGTCGCTCCGTGTGGATACCGAAGTGGAAGAAACTACGCTGGAAGGACGTAGGTTGGGGAACACGCTCCCTCCACAACAAATACTGCGGAGGAGAGGAAGAACTCAGAAAAACAAGGAAGTCGGGGAACACCAAAACCCGGTCAAATCATGTGCATGATCAACTACCGAAGAGTCCTTAATGCACGGTATCTAACTCAAACTGGTCGAAACTACAAGTCGAGGAAGCGGGAGCAGAACAAGAAGGATGGAAACTTGGGGTTCTAATGTTCGAGATCCTAACCAACACCTGGAACAAGCACAACTTTCCATAACTGAACTTTACCAGGATAATAGAGAGTTATGATGGTATTTGGCGGCAAAGAACCTTGAGGTGTCAGCACCACAAGGTCATGAAGGTAATGTAACCTAGCTTAAAAGACATCTTCGGGAAGCACAATATATGATTGTGCAGCTACGCGAATCTCAAAGGGTATCAAAAGAACATAACATGAAAACACCACAAGGAGCGTGGAGCAACCCAAGAGAAAATCCACACGCAGAAGAGACACGAATGGAGGACACTCTTTTATTTTGTAAGACGTGACGCATAATTTCGATAAATTTCCCTGCTTGTTGTGAAAATTTTCACGTTCTCAATGTGACCGTGTCAGTTGGCCAAAAAGTGTTGGTAGTGTTTACTGTATGTAACATGAACCCGACGGGAATCTTAATATATAATACTTTGAAATTTTACCGAAAGGATTCTAGTCATAGCAATTGAATGCATCGTTTCCCTCTTTCTGCGTAACACTACTATGTTCTTGTCTCATCTTCTTGTAAATTAGTCTTGATTTTATAATTAGCATAGCTCTAAGTTTCTTTGTATTTTGTTTGATATTTTCCTAACAAAAACTCTCGACGCCGATTGATACTGACGTGGCGTCACTGACTCGGGACTCATTAAATAA
This sequence comes from Picea engelmannii, assembly GCA_009831015.1. Classification (NCBI taxonomy): domain Eukaryota; kingdom Viridiplantae; phylum Streptophyta; class Pinopsida; order Pinales; family Pinaceae; genus Picea; species Picea engelmannii. Next base: position 911,337 of record ML784672.1, read on the forward strand.
AACTTGGAAATCCGTTCGTGGGTAATGGTCAGGCTCGGGACTTTGTTTAAGTCGAACGCACTAAAATGAGCTTAACATTATGACTGCCAATGATGGGTGATTATCGAGGATTGGCCTTTGGAAATAAAACTAACACACAGTTTCTTCACGGGTTATCGTCCTTTGAATCTCCCAATACCGAAAACATTTCGGAAGTCGGCGATTGACGATTATTATTTCATTTTCATTCAACGCTTATTATTTTAACCTTTCATCGATGCCAAAGGAATCGGTCATCGATGATATTCTTGGTGAAGTTCGTTCGCAAAATAAAACGTCTGTTCGCCAATGCTGATGAGGATTGACAGTCGGTGACTGTGGTGTTCCCGAGTGATTTTCTTCCTCCTGTAATTATTTTCGATGCCAAATCTGTGAGTGCATTGGGAAAATTTTGGCCGTCGATTCTTTAGTTCTTTAAGTTATATATTTCTCACATGTTTAAGAAAACTTTAAAAACTAAAATAAAAAACAAAGTGATAAGCACAGGCAACATTTTCATACTGAGTTCGAATTCAAACAATGCAAAGATCAATTGGTACCCAAAAAGTAAAAATTTGAGATAGGGCTTTTAGGGTTTGTTGAGTGCTCAACACAATGAATGTAATTCTTAAAGAAATATAAGAAAAAGAATTATGTGGTTTTCTCCCACTTTTGGTTTCCATGTAAAACATTAGTGTATTGTGTATGTGTGTGATTTCTGATTTGTTCATTGTTTATTTAGTCTGCAACTATTGGATGATAATGCTACATTGATATAACACTTGCATTTTTTGGTGAAAAACAATTAAATTGCTCTATTACTGATTCACCCCCCCTCTCAGTAATCCAACAAGGTTTTGGTCAAAGACCGAAGTTCCAAAAACTTGAAAATTTGAGTGGCCAAAGGCCTGCAGTGACGTTGCCAAGGGAAGCAAAATTTTGACCATAGGTCTAGCAGCCAAAGGTTGATATTGGACTTTCTCTGATACCAATGTAAAGAACCAATCGGGTTCTTACGATGGACATCCATCATAAATGGAATAAATAAATGTAATCCATACTAGACAAGAAAATATATTGAATAAGAATGTATATAATGAGATAAAATAGATAATATATGATGAATAGATGTACAATGAGAGTGTCAAATATATAGACAGCCTAAAGGCACATGTGGTGACCATCAATGAAATGATGCATCCCTTAGATAATTAATAACTATTTATTATTATTATTATTATTATTATTATTATTTATGATTATTATCACTTAATATTATATATATTTTGTAAGTTACATCTACACAAAATGCTAACATAACAGGGTCTTGTTGCATGTGAAAATAATAGAAATAGTTATTTTCATTTACCTCATCATCGCATAAAACATGAAACAAGTCAAATCTCCATCGAAATGATGATATGACAAAGTGTGATCATACCCCAATATATGAGGTTTCTGGAAGTACCGATGGATACCAACCCGTACTCAATTGATCATAATAAGATCACCATTAGCTAAGACAACCCTTGAAATATGGAATGATGAAAGAAAATAGTCATTTGCTCAATACTTTTGCATGATCAGAATGTATTGTCACAGGGTCCAAATTTTGAATCGCACCTTTAGTCATGGTGTTTTTTTGTGTGCTACAAGAACGACAACATTCTTGCAACAAACCTATTTATCCTATAAACCTTGGGAAAATTCCTTTAATTGGAGATGTAAATCAAGCAAATCTAATGTGACACATCTTGACCCATGTAATGATTTCTAATCATACCTTATAAGAAGCAAATGAAACTAGTTTCAAGCAAAGGTAATCACACAATAAAAATAAAGTGTAAAGTAAATGAAGAAAACTTATATCAAGGAAACATTTTGTGAATGGATAGGATAGTTTTAGGAGCACAGGGAAGTTATGCAGGTTTAGGGATTAACGAGAGGTAAGATCTAGAATGGGGTTCTGATAAGTATAAAGGAAGGGTAGCACTTCACCTTCCTCATGATGATTTGATCTATTATTTGGAGTCCTCTTCGAGCCAAGATTTTCATTGGGGTTTTGGAAAAACCCTTCCACTATTAGTTTGGTTTTGGTAGTGAAACATCCACCCTAGATAAACAATAGGGGAATCCATCCAAGATTTCCCAAGATTTCCCTTGGAGCTTCATCTTGTGAATTTTCTTCAGTTAGAGTGTAGTGACTTGTTTGGAGGATCATTGTCTTTTTTGGAGGGTCAAATTGTAACTATTTTGCAGGGTTTTGGTCACTTAGAGAATCCGTGAGGGTTTGGGGAGAAATTGTGTCACCTAGGAGGGATTGTGGGGGTCCAAGGAGGCTCAATATATTTTGTGTGGAAAGGTAGTGAGGCTACGAGAAATCTGTGGGGGTATTGGGGAGCCAAGCGACCAATTTGTAGGCTCGCAAAGTAGAGGAAGGGTTGTGAGACCCATTTGCAGGACACGAGGTAGATAAAGGGTCTTGAAACCCATTTGCAGGCCTACAAAGTAGAGGAGGGGGGCATGGTGATTGTTTACATGTCCCCCAGCTGAGGAAAAGAGCCACAGGCTCTTTGGGACTCGTCCGCGTGGGTTTTAGGAGGGTCAAGTTCCTATTTGGTTGAGTTGTGGGGATTGGATCAGGGCTATAGCAGCTGTGTGGGCTTTGGGAGACTTGGAAAACCACTAGAGAGTGATCCCTCATCTCCTAGAAGAGAAATCTGCACAAATTACAGGTTCTTAGTTTTCTTAGTTTGTTTCATTAGATAATGAAGCCATTATAACAACCCATAGTGATTGTATTTTTGTTGGGTTTTTTCGTCCATAATAAATTTGCTACAGTGTCTCTCATATTTCCATGAGTATATTGGATGAATGTTATATGTTTTCCAAATCATTCATTGTGGGAATACTTGCAAACTATTCGTAAAAGTTGTTAACTATTACAAACAGTGTATGCAAAATTTTACAAAAAGAAACACAAAAAATCAGTGAGGGTTTAGGGAGAAATTGTATCTCATAGAAGGGATCGTGGGGGTCCAAGGGAGATCCTATCTATTTTTTGTGGCAAGTCTGTGAGGCTAGGAGGAATCCATGGGGGTATTGGAGAGCCAAGCGATCCTTTTTCATTATTCTGAGGTAGAGGAAGGGATATGAGATCCATTTTCAAGACATGAGGTAGAGAAATGGTTGTGAGACCCATTTGTAGGCCTGTGAAGTAGAAGAGGGGGGTGTGGGGATTATTTTTCGGTATCCTAGATGAGGAGAACAACCACGGTCTCTTTGGGGCTGGTCTGTGTGGGTTTTAGGAGGGTCGAGTGCCTCCCTGGTCGAGTCATGGAGATTGGAGCAGGGTTGTAGCAGTTATGTGGGGTTTGGGAGACTTGAACAACCACTAGAGAGTGGTACCTCATCTACTAGAAGAGACATTGACATGAATTACAACTTCTTGGATTTCTTTGTTTGTTTCATTAGATATTGCAGTTGTTATAACACCCCATAGTGATTGTATTGTTGTTGGGTTTTTTCATCCATAATAAAGTGCCTATATTGTCTCTCTTATTTCCATGAGTATCTTGGATGAATGATATATGTTTGAAAAAATGTTCATTGTGGGAATACTTGCAAATTATTTGTAAAAATTGTCAATTTGTAACGTACCTAGACACCAACTGAGCAACATTACGTGTGGAATACACATTAATACATTAAATTTCCTTCTTATTAATTTCTTGTAGCTTATCAGCTACATATCACACACAATTTAACCATTTGACTGACACCATAGTTCAAAATTCATCTAACAACATATATTAAAACATGAATGCAATTGATCAAGCAAACAACAAACAAACAACATCCATATAAACAATTTCCATAAACAAATATCACAATAAACACAACAATGAACTTATCTATTAATAGATAACCAATTGGATGTGTACGAAGGATGAACCTCCCATCCATAAGCATTGTTGTTCATTTTATTTAAAAAATAAGCCACCCCTGTGATCAGGCTATGAGTCCACAAGGAGATCCAACCCTTTAGCTATCCACTCTCCACACACAGTAGTCCCAAAACCCAAGTTCTAATTTGTTTCCCATAACCTGCACAACACAAGGAATGGGATCCCCCTTCATTGCACACAGTCCCTTGAGCCTTCCTACTTCCTTCTAGGGCTACAATGCATATGGTTGACTAGAAAACCTCCCAGCTACTCCAGGAGTGCTCATAATATCCCTCACAAGTCTCTTGAGTCTATTTCTCAACATAAAAACACTTCATAGTATTACAACCCAATTTTCAGGCACGCGAGCCTCTTTCTCAACATAAAACACAACCCACAAATGGCTTCCTTCAATCCCAACATGGTTGGTTCTCTTCCCAACACTCATCTCCTCTCTTTTTGTCCAAAATATTCCAGTGAAAACTTCTTTCCATGCAAAAATGTGACTTTCCATAAAACAGTTCCCTTGGCCATATGAATTCTCCTCCCTTTTCTTACATAACTTGACTTACAGTCTTCCCCAAGATGATTGTAATCATGCCTATGCTCTCCAATAACTATGGGATGTGACCCCTCACACCCACCCTCTTACATGAGTTAAATGATTGGATTTGGGAACACTCAACAACAATTAAAAGGTCATACACAATGATAATAATAATTCAGGAATGTGGGTTGGATTAATACCCATGAATAATTCCCCCTTGGACCCCCCCTCTCTTGTGGAATCATAGCCCCCCCATCATTCTTCATCTATTTTGTATCACAGTTGGTGATTTCTATTTTTACTAATTACTTTAATGCACATAACATACCATTTGTCCCCCAACCATATTAAACCAATACAAGATATTTGCCCCAACACATCGGCTCACCAACCTAAATCACGTTTATACAATTACATTCTAATTCACAAGGATTAAAAATAGGGATTTTACATCCCTACCCCCTTATTTTTTCATTGTCCTTAGTGCACAACACCTTACAAGTGTACTTTCATCTTACAATTCTGTCTCTCCAAACATAAATCAACATATAGGCTCTTCGACCACAAATCATAGAGACATTCCACCTTAAAAAAAATTACATGGGCACTTTTCCCAAAATCATAGGTACATAGGCACCCTCACCCAGAAACATATACATATATAGGCACTCTGACCCAAAAACCATAGATACTTAGTGTAACACACCCAACTAGCCACAGGTCAGGCATGTTAGATACAAGTTCCTTCTTTGAACTTGTTCGATCCCTGCTCTTGTTTTTCCTAATAGGGAATGCATGAAAGATTCACATGCATTGATCAATATTTAATCCAAGCATATAAACAATGAAGCATGAAACATGCACAATAATAAACAACAAGCATGTATATTCTAATCATATTGAATTCAATGATAATTAAGTACATAGTGGAATAATTCATACGTAGGTTATTAATACCATAACAGAGAGCACTTATCTTTTATAAAGAAGACACCAATTGGCTACAAAATAAGGACCTTCCACCCAACCGTAGATAGTATTGTTCCAAGTCTCAACAACAATTTCACACCCGAGTCAGGGCTATGAATCCACAAGGATGGTTCCAAAATGTTACTTGGCTTCCCAAACCTATCAACACTCAATCTCTCACGGGCTTCTCTAGCCCTCATAACAATCCAAGTACCCAACTCTCTTCTATCCAGCCTGCACCACCCAAGAGAATAGGAATCCCCCCTTCTCTCCCACACAATCCCTTAGGTAGTCCCTCTCCATGCAGGGATCCAATGCAACTAATCCAAAATCTCCATGTTGGGACTCTCAGGACTCGTAGATGTGATCAAAAATAGTCACATACCAAGCGTCTCAAACATGTAGGCCTCAGATCATGGTTGGACTACACCAACCATCTCTACAACCCATAAAAACATGGCTTCTCTTCAACAATTCATCTTCATTTCCCAATCTAAGACAGTAAAGTGAGGAAAGATGAGTGAATGAAGGGATGGACGGAGTGAAAAATCCATGATAGAGGATGAATAATGAAAAAAACGAGTGAATGAGTGTGTGAGGTGACTAGCAACAACACCAGAATGGGGACATGAATGGGAGTATTTTCCAATGGGAGAACAAATAAACCAACCAAACCCCCCCAAAGACCAGGGATGTGTTTTTGTAATTTGTGGGGATTGAGAACCTCTTGGTCTTCCCCCAAGACCTCACATAATTTATTCCATCCCCCACCCCCCCCACATTACACACAAAATGGGTAATATAAAATAAATAATCACTTATCCCCTTAGGCCCCTCTCTTGTGGAATCATATCCCCCTATAACTCTAGTCCTTTTCTGTCTAGCAACAAACGATGTATTTATTATTAATAATGATCAAAACATTACATTTCTTAGGCATGCTAGGATTTTAATAATTTTTTGGGAACTTCGACCTCTCAGCAATGTAATAATACATTATTTAATATGGGGGTTCAAAACCTGGGGTGTTACATCCCCTCCCCTTTTGTTGGCACCGTCCTCAGTGCATATACAAAACAAGAATCAAAATTCCAAAAATTTATTCAAAAATATGTGGGTACTCTACCCACATGGCATCTTCATGCTCCCAGGTAGTGTCTTTAGGACCATAGCAAGTCCACTGAACTTTTACCATCTCTATAACTCAATTCCGAAGCATTTTGACTTTTCTGTCCAGTATTCGTACTGGGTGGATCTGAAAGTCTCCCTCTATCTCTACCTAAATCAGATGCCAATCAACAACATGGTTAGGATCATGTACATATTACTTTAGCAAAGAGACATGAAATACATTATGCACTTTCATGGAAACAGACAATGCAAGCATGTATGCAACTGGCCCTATTTTGTCCAATATCTCAAATGGACCACAATATCTGGCTTCCAGCTTTGTACAACTTCCCAAATTCAAGGAGTTGTTCTTGGGATTTACTTTCAACAACACATGCTCTCCTACTTTAAAGTCTATTTCTTTCTTATTCTTGTTGGCATAAACCTTCTATCTATCTTGAGCTTCCTTTAAATTCTGCTTAATCTTAACCATCTAGTCTTCCATTTTATTGAGAAACTCTAGCCCAAGTACCACCCTATCTGTTGGGTTGTCCCATCTTACTGGAGTACTACACTTTCTACCATACAAGGCTTCAAATGGGATTATCTTCAAAAAATATTGATACCCATTATTATAAGCAAACTCAATCAAGTGCAAGTAATCTCCCCACTTAGATGGATTATCCATCACATACATTCTTAACATGTCTTCAATTATTCGATTGACCCTCTCTATCTTCCCATCTGACTGCAGATGGTATGTTGTGATAAAGTTAAGATTTGTACCAAATCCTTTGAATAATACTTTCCAAAAATTTGAAGTAAATTTAGTGTCTCTGTCTGAGACAATTGTCCTAGGTATCCCATGCAACCTAGCAATTTCCTTCATGTAAATTTCTGCAATGTTAGATGTTGTATGAGTTGTTTTTACAGGAAAAAAATGAGCAGCCTTCATCAATTTATCAACCACTACCATGATTGAATCATGTTTCCTTGTTGTTATGGGAAATTTAGTTATAAAGTCAATGGTTATCGCTTCTCATTTATTCTCTGGAATCGGTAATGGTTGTAGCAACCCCGTTGGGTGTCTATGCTCAACCATCACTCTTTGACATTCCATACACCTGGTGATGTAATCATCAACATACTTTTTCATTCCCGGCCAAAAGAATTGGCTTCTTACTATTGTAATTGTTTTTTGGTAACCGGGATGTCCAACATATGGAACATTATGCATTTCCTTTAATACCAAATTCCTAAGTTCTCCACAACTAGGAACATAAATTCTATTTTCATGCATAAGTATCCCATCTTCCTTTATCTCATACTCTTTTACTTTCTATTGCACATCTTCTTGTTGTAATATTTCCTTTACCTGTAGGTAATGTTTATCTGTAACAACAACATCTAAAATTCTACTCTTCAAGTCTAACTGATGCATATTGACAGTTGTAGCATGCATGAGATGCACTCTTCTACTAAGTGCATCAACAAATTTGTTTTCGTTTCCTTCAATATGCTTGATTTCAAAGTCATATTCACTTAAGAATTCAATCCATCTTGTTTTCCTGGCATTCAAAGTTGACTGATCAAAAAGATACTTCATGACACTATGGTTTGTTCTTAATTCAAATCTCTTTCCCATGAGATAATGCCTCCACATATTCAACACATGGAAAATGGAATCAAGCTCCAAGTCATGTGTGGCATAGTTCCTCTCATGCTCTTTAAGATTTCTGGACTCATAATAAATGACATGTCCATTTTGAGTGAGGACTCCACCAAGTCCTTCCTTGTACACATCTGTGCATACCACAAAATTCTCATTTGGGTCAACAATCTTAAAAATAGGTGCACTAGTAAGTAATTCCTTCAGCGAATTAAAATTTTCTTCACACTCAGGTGTCCATTCAAATTTAATTCCCTTATTTTGCAAAGAAGTGATGTGATGAGGAATCTTAGAGAACCATTCTATATATATTATGTAGTAGCCAGCTAACCCCATAAAATATATGACTTATGAAACATTCATGGGTGTTGGCCATCCTCCAATGGCCTCAATCTTCTTAGGGTCTACTTCTATAACCTATTCTGAAATAATGTGCCCCAAGTAATGGATCTGTTCTTGATAAACATAATACTTACTCAGCTTGGAATACAATTGATGTTCTCTCAGCACTTGCAGTACCCATATTAGGTGATGGTCATGCTCTTCCTCTGACTTAGAATAGACAAGTATGTCATCTAGGAATACTATGACAAACTTATCCAGGTAATTTTTGAATATGCCATTCATTGAGCACATAAATATAGTTGGTGCATTGGACAATCCAAATGGAACCACAAAAAATTCATAGTTCCCATACCTGGTTCTAAAGGTTGTCTTATGGATGTCTTCTTCCTTGATTCTTACCTGACGGTATCCTGATCTCAAGTCTATCTTTGAGAATATATTTTCTCCTCATAGATGATCAAAGAGGTAATCAATTATGGGTAGAGGATACTTGTTTTTTATAGTAGACTTATTCAGTTGTCGAAATTCAATAGACATCCTCAAGGTTCCATCCTTATTTTTGACAGAGAGTATTAGTGCTCCCCAAGGTGAAAAACTTGGTCGTATGTAACGTTTCTTCAACAATTACTCCAACTGCATTTGTAATTCTTTTAACTATGGTGTACTCATTCTGTAATGTGTTTTTGACACTGGGGAAGCTCCGGGCACTAGATCAATAGAGAAATTTATTTCCATTTTCGGTTGAAACCCTGGTAATTCTTGGAATACATCCTCAAATTCTTGTAGTATCGAGAAATCTTTGAGTCTTAGCCCCTTTGTATTTTCTGGCTCCTCCACATGGGATGCATACAATTGAAACCCTTTTCTGAAATATCTCTTCAGTTGTAAGGCTGAAATCTCCCTTATAAAGATGGGTCTTGGAACTCCTTTCATAGTCCTCTGATTTCCATCTCCATCAAGACATGTAAATGTCTTGCTATGACAATCTAGGACAACATGATGCTTGTCCAACCAATCCATTCCAATTAGAATGTCGTAAGACCCCAATGGTATGATATTTATATCAACACTAGTATTCACACCATTAAGACTTATGCAACAACTTCTGACCAACTTATGGATTCTCCTTTTGGTTCCAGTGGCTAGTTGAACCAAACTTGATTTCCCAAGCTTACTTTTCTCCAAATGTAATCTATCCACTATTTTAGGATCAATGTAACAATGACTTTCTCTTGAATCAATTAAAATAGAAACATAATGATTTATGATCTTACCTTCCACCTCGATCATGTTGGATTGGTATTCTTCTTATTGATCATCTAAGGTTGCATAAATATTTCCCATGTCTTTGACTATTGTATCCTCTTGGATGTTGTGCACCATATTCACCCTGTCCTTTATATGTGGGAATCCTTGTACAAGTGATCTTCTTTGCATCCCCAACACTGGATTGGTGGTCTTCCCCTTTTTCTCAGGGAGTCTTCTTTCTTGGAATAATCCTTAGCATACTGATCTTGATGATTTTTATTAGACTCATTTCTATTGAAAGGAGGTTTGAATCCCTTCCTCCTCTGATCAGACTTCTCCTTCTTCTTATCCTTCCAATATTTTTACATGGACTCTATGCCCTGACCTTGCTCATACAAGTATTTATCCTTCCTTGTGGCCTCAATCAAGGTCTTGGGCTCATCATACCGAATCTTTTATTTATAAAAGGTTGGCAGTCCACTCAAAAACCCTTGTATATTTACCTATTCATCATTTATAAACCCAACATACTTTAACGACCCCAAGAACTTCTTCTCATATTCTGCCATAGTCATGCTTCCCATCCTGAGTTCTAAGAAATCCTACATTTTCTTATCATAAAAATGCTCTGAGAGGTACTCCTTCTGGAAATAATTATTGAATTGTTTCCAAGTGATCCTATTCTCATTAATATGTTCAACTTTCTTTAGTTTATCCCACCACATTGTAGCTTTCCCATGCAAGTGGTAGGTGGAAATTTTGGCTTCCATATTTGATGAATAGTTGTGCAATTGAAAATATCTCCTGAGTCCAAGCAACCATGCTTAAACATCGCCTTCCCTTTCTCTTTCACAATCAAAGGATGGTGGCTTGAGCTTCCTCATATCTCCTTGCAAACTATCCACCTCATGTATCCTTCTTTGGTGCCTAACATGAGACACCTATGGACTACTTAAGGAATAATCATATGCATAAAATATTATTGTTGAGTAAGGAGGTGAGTGGTGTCTTTGAGCTCTGCTAGCACTTCTGGAATAACCAACTCTTCCACTATCATCTCTTCTTTCATAACACCTTCCTTCTTCCTCATGTTTTGAGCCATTCTTGGCTTGAATTTTCAATTGATTTAAGCTCTGCATCACTCGATCATTTATTTGAATTTTTTCCCTCATCAACCTTTTCTTGTCTTCCTTGTAGCTATTTTTAGGCTCTTCACATTTTCTAGCAATGTTTCTTTCTCCCCTTGGCCCTTGCGTCCATTGGATTTTGTCTTTGCATTGCCAATTCTTGTATTTTGGAATTTGGCCTCTTTATCATGGTTGGAGGCTCCCTCTCCTTCTTCCATTTCTTCAATATGCATTATGATATGATGTGTGTAAATCCCTTAATTCTGCAAAATGTGCAAGTGACAATTTTGTCATAATTAAGCATATGAGAAACAAAATTGTCAATAATGCTACAAATACTTTCAAATCGTGAATAATTTATATGAATAACACTTCCATGTTATCCCTGGGTCGATACAGAAATCAATTCTTCATCGACGCTTCCTTCAAACCATTTCCCAAGTGACCATGGCTCGAAACCACGAGCCAAATCCTTCCTGACACTTTTTTGTATTAGAAACACTATATCGGAGATTGTGTGGTTGAGAAGCGATTGAGGGATAAGATCGATGGTCAACAAGAACTCTGGGACTCTAGGCTTTAGGAGTTCCATACTTTCCACACCCTCAACTCTTTCGAAGTGCCAAGTCTCTGGACTACAGGATCTTTTGCCATGTATCCTGTCTCGATCGACGACTAGGATTTCTTAGAAGCTTCGGGATTCGGGGCTTTCCCAAGTGCCTTTCCAAAGATCCCTCGGAGTGCCAAAGTACTGAAGGTCCTCTCCTTCCTCCATGTATCACCTCTCAATCAATGGTGGAGATTAACTCCAGCCTTTGGGAGTTCTCGACTCAAGTAACCTACACTCAAAATCTCTAGAGTACCAAGTCTCCAAACCTTGGGATCTTGCACCACGTGTCCATTATAATCAAGGGCTGAGATGGACTTTGAACTTTGAGACTCCTCAACCCCACTACTTATGACTTGAATCTTTTGGAGTGCCAAGTCTCCGGACTATGGGATCTACTACCACATGGAAACAAATAAGGCATAGGCACGTGGCCCTATTTGACAGAAACACATGTCATATACTAACTGGCATGAACAGTATTTGGAAAACATGAAACACAGTGACATGTGGAAAGATCCAAGTGTGTCCATGTCACCTTAGGTGACGTCACTAGGCCATGGCATCCCAGTGCCTCATGCCTTCGAGGCTTCAAAACTTCAGGATACTTCTCCCCACTACACCACAAATTCCCCAAATGTCGAACTCCCAAATCAGTTTATTTGCAGATATGTGTCCTCAACACGAATGGTCTAGATTTACTCCAAGGGTTCGGGACTTCAGAGGTTTATACTATTGAGAACCACCATACCCCCGGACTATTGAATGTTGAACTTACGACCCTTGCTAATATTTGGACATGTGTACCTGAACATGGAGGGTACATATTTACTCTGGAGTTTGGGACTTTGGAAGACTTTCTTCCTGGAAGCTTAAGGGATCGCTTCTCTCAGAGTGTTGAATCTTTGAACTGTTGTGAGATATATGGATCACACTTTCTCATATGCATATCATATGGTTGGATTATGATCTTCTCCACTTTTCTTTACCTCCTGATATGTGCTTGATTCTGTTGAGCACTCAACACACCCTAAAAAGCCTCTGTCAATTTTTTTCTTTTTTGGGTACCACTTGATCTTTTGCACTATCTGATTCGACTTCATTTCAAGAAATGTTTTGTATTTTCTTATTCTCATGACTCTCATCACCTATTCAGGTTTGTTTGAACTTATGAAACCCTATGACTTAAAAGGCCTTAACACCTGAATAAAGAATCGACATCCGAAACACTTCACCCAACGTGCTCAGATTCGACATCGGAAGGAATTTAAAGAAGTAAAAGAACCACTTGGGAAAAATCATTCATTGAGCGCCGATCACAATCGACATCGGCAAAAGAAAGGTTTTGTTTTGCGTCAAGTATTGCAAAAGGATATCGTCGATAGGCGATTCCCCTTCGGAATCAGTAAAAGACAAGGGGGGTAGATGTTAACAAAGAGAGAAAAGATATTGCCAATAGTCGATGCTCGACGTGCTTATCGAAATCAGGGAAAACCTAAAGGGATCACAAAAAAAATTATGACCATGCTAAAGGTTATTCCCGATCGCCAATCCCCAATGCGTTTTCAACATCAAGACTTTTTCAAGGAAGCTAATCCGAAGAAAGCACTTGATAGGTTTATCATCAATCGTTGACCCTGGATACTTTTTCTTCATCGACAATCTAAGGTTTGTTTTAGAACGAATAACTTAAGGAAATTCCCTACTCTAATTAATACATGAGAATTAGGTCACCAGTCTTCAACGCAACATGTATTTACCAGATTGGAGAACTGTACGGTCTAGTTTTACCCAAGTCATTCTTGGTTCCCTGAGTCTGAGTCACACCTCCGAGTCATATTTTCCACGGCAACATTGTATGGTGAAATTGATCAACATTGGAGATTTTGCAGAGGGACATCAAAGAAAATGTCCATAGCACATCCTCGATCCCCAATCCACCCACTAATTGAGCGACACAATGGGATGTTTTAGCATTAGATACGATCAGATTTTGAGCATTTAAGGAGCTAATTAATATCAAATCCCGCATTAGTTGCTACCTCATGCGCCAATCAAAACATTCATTTAAAATCACCGATAGAACACATCACCACTCGCGCCTCCGTTGTCAACCCACGATGAATTTAAGTTATAGATAAAACAAAAGATTTGTTAAAATTTCACTCATAACCTGAATTGAATGGCTGATGCGACACGATAATTTCTTCCCTGTTTAAATTCTCTCGAGTCATTGTAAACGAAATCACTTTGTGCATAAGAGAATTTTGGAGCATCCGAAGGAGCAAGACGAGTGACTCAAAGGATATATCGATCCTGTGATTGTCAAAATAACTAGGTTTTAACAAGATTCAGAGGTATGTATCCGAGTCTGTAAATTTGCTAGTTGTAATTCATATGCTTTTTTATCCAGTTTTTGTTTTACACAGTCTCTGAAATTTTATTTTAGTTGCAGGAAAAATGCCACCAAGAAATCCAACCACCAGACAATCACCGAGGGCACCAAAGATGAAATAACCAGAGGTAGGAAAAGGCTCCTCTCCAGGGGCCGCAAAACAATTCGAATACACTCCGAGATCAGAACCTGTCATTAAGACAGAAACAAAGAAGGTTTTCACCCAGCCTTCAGCCTTTGGAGATACAGAGGCAAGAAAACGGTCCAAGATGGGACTCCCACATTGGGAAGAACTCTTTAACAATATCATCCGGGAGGAATACCCAGAATATATCCCACACAGTGATCCATATGTAAGAGCGCTCGACGACGAGGTGTTCCTGAACATCCGACGGTTGTACCTACATATGGTGGCAAGAAGAACCCTCATTTTTCCCTATATAGAATTCCTAAAGTGGCTCATTGACCACACAGACACAGAGAAATGTTTAATCAATGATGAATGGTGGGTGTGTCAGAGTGTTCCTTCTGATAGATGTTCAGAAATAGTACAAACTCAGAGACTCTGAGGAGCGTCTAAATACAGATTTCGTCATGAATTTATACGAACGCCATGACACCAGTCAGGTGATGGCCTCATGGTGAAGGGAAGATAAGAAGTTCAAAAAATAGAGAATTGGATGGTACGGAAAGGACAACTTAAGGGAGCCATACATCTATTTGATGGCTCTCATCTGCCAATTATATGGAGAGAAGGAATGCTCCAGATTTTCATAGGCATGGATGCCCTTGGCTTACATAGTGTTGATCTCCGGGAGAGGTTTCAACTGGGGAGAAATAATTTATAAATAACTGATCATCTGTGTACAACAGGCTCAGACGCCAAAGGAAGGAGAGACACCAACTTTTTGCATGGATTCATACTTGCTCGATGTCATGTGTGCCAGAAACATCTTCACCGACATGAATTTGAGCTGGCATGTTGCAAAGTTCTCGGTCCACATCTACTTCAGTGTGTTATGGGAAAACGGGTATAAGAAGTATTACTCCCTCATCTGTGATGAATTCATCGCGCAAATTTATTTTATTCTTTTTAAGAAGGAATGCCCAAGACTATCGGCTACAACCAAGAAAATGATATCCAAGGTAGGCCACTAGTACTTGGGTGAGTGCGACACCTACATCAGGGTGCTCAAGGCCACCCGAGCACCACATATCCTACCATCTCATGTCCTGGACTGGCTTGTCGTAAAAGAAATATTCTATCAAACCATCTTGCAAGGCTACAATGCTACCTTGGTCAAGGACAAGAAATAAGCATTCATACCCTATGGTTTTGATGTAGGGTTCTACTTGGTAAAGGATACCACTCAAGACAAACAAGAAGGGTTGAGCCAACTCAAGTTCATATTCCCAACAAGATGATTCCGCAAGCACAATCCAAAGGGATTGGTCTTGCAACATTCTTCACAAGTGTCGTCCTATTGGCAATATGCCCACGATAAATTTGAAGACAAATTCTTCACAGAAAATGCCCAGGATTGGGATGAGGTGGTAGCAAGGATGGTCAACCCAAAAATGACCAGGTTCAGGGCCATGAGCCTAGATGAACAGATGACGACAATAGAGAAGTCGACTCAAGAGGCCCTCAGATCCAAGGAATAAATCAAAGTGGCAAAGGCAACGAAGGTTCCCCTGGTGGCTCCAGTGTAGAATAGGGGATTTCCTATGACACTAGATGCACAGGAAAAGGGATTGTTCATGATAGAACATATGCAGTGAGTAATTGATCAGCTGCAGAATGACCCGAACCTCATAGGAATTACAAGGGTCCCTGTTGACAACCCAGATGAAAGCCGGGTAGGTCCAAGTGGCCCTGAGCTAATACAAATTGATGAAATCGATGGGTTAGATAACCCTGAAGTTACAATGCCACAGGATGAATGACCGGGGGACGTTTCATCTCAGCTAGAGATAGAAAGAACATCAGATAGATAAATTGCACCAAAACCCCTCCACGACTTGATAACAATCTATGATGATGAGGAAAGTTCAGAGGTTTCCCTGGTGAATCATGTGCAGATCATAGAGGAAAAGGAGCTCGAGAAGGAATCTTCCCCAACTCCCGATGCTCAAATTCAAGGCCATCCACAGAATGACCAGGAGGTCAAAAGTGTCTTAAACACTGAGCTATGCGATGTACTAGAGACCCAACTGGATAGTCTGACGGACGAGCCAGGGTCGAGCAAACAAAAGGAAGAAGCTCCACAGCAGGAAATCGAAATCTCAACAACCGATTATCAAGTAAGTATCGAGCCTACCCCCGATGCTTCAATTTCAACTGGTACTCAACCTCCCGATGAGAAAAAAACAAAGGCTGAACCCTCGAAACACATGAAAGAGGTTCAAGAACCCAGTCTTGAATAGATATACACCATCAGAATCCTGGGAAATATGCTTACCTGGGGAGATCAACAAATCCCCAAACCCATGAATGAATTTTCTAATATACAGGCCATCTCCTATGACCAAAAGAGGAAATATATTGTAAAAGGGACCACCAAGAAGAGGAGGCTTACTCTGGATTACTCCGTCCTCATAACCATAGAGGAAAAACTGATTAGCATGGAGCACTCCAAGACATCCAAGCTTATCGACGCAGGGATGGCAATCACAGATGCCACCCCATATAGAGAGAAAAGGGATGAAGAGGAGTTGGCCACTAAACTAAAGGAGTTGGAACATCTGCGCCATTTGGTGAAATATTATCAAGACTCTACACAGGCCACGGTGTTCTTAAGAAGCGAATTCTAGGACGCTTACAATAAATTCTCCAATGAGCGACACCTTTTCACTGTAGGGATATTCGATTTCCAAGAAGACACCCTCATGGCGCTGGAAACCTACAAAGATATGAAAAGGTAGTATGAGAAAGAACACCAAGCTGTGGAAAGGATCGAGTACATCAATGCAGTTCAGCAAGGTCGAGACGCCGAAGAGCAAGACATTTAGTTACTTAGGGATAGTAGCATCGACAACATAAAGAAATCGCTTGAATACTGGGTGAGAATGGCCCAAGAAAATCACTAGGAAATTCAAGAGAAGTGGGTTGAGTGCCAAAAGAGTTGGACCAAAGTAAACTGAGTGATGAAAAACATTGTCCTTCCATAACTCGGCACACCAGATGACTTTGTCGACTTGCAAGACATAGTCAAATTACATGCCGAACAAGACTCATCATGGGCTGCGGAGATAACAAAGGTGGCGAACATGGCATCGGGACAAGTGAAGCAGGTCATGGAGCACCCGATCATGGCTCAGACAATGCTACAATAGTTAAGTGCTAAAATAGTCAAATATCATGCACGAGAAGTAGAGATCAAGGATATCCTTTCGGCCTTGATGGATCAACACAGGTTCCCATATGCCAACACATGCTAGGAACTCTTCATCAAATGGTCGACGTATGAGAAGAGGCATCCACTCAAATGAGATCATTTGATGATTCTTAGAAGACTGAGAGATGAAAGCGCCATGTGATGAGTTTTTGTTTTACTTAGATGCACTTTTGATAGTTATTTTTAGTTAATAATATGTTATAAATAAGAGGATCGACTTGTTAGAAAGGGTCGATGGTTGTTGCAAAGACCCTCATTTTTGTATTTGTAAAGAACTATTTCAGAGCTACCTTAATTGAGAAGTCATGTTTAGGACGATAGACAAGTTTGTGTTTTTTCATCAAAAGCATGTATGATTGGATCTGAAGAAGAATTATTTCCTATTTTATCTCATGAATGGATGTAGTAATGAGTAAGAGCCTATAAATATATTGATAAGTTATCTGATTCAATATTTGTATAGTTCTTGTCTTTAATGGTAAAAAGTAAATCATTGTGTTAATATGTGATTGATGATTAGAGTTAAGAGAACTATTTTTCTTGCCATCATTTATTGCATGTATGTTTTCTCCTGATAATCGTATCTTAGTCAATAATTGGAGCACCAACAGGTTAATGTATTAGTATTAGGCTTGTTGTAGGTGTAAGAATCATTGTCTGCATGCTTGAGCAAAAGGCTTATCCTGAACTCATCCTTGTTCAGTAGTTAAGTCCTTCCCCTTTTGTTACCCATCTGGTTTATATACTAGCATTTATCTTGTATCAGTCCCACCTATAAGAGAAAATACAAAAATACAACGTTCAAACAAAAGGAGGATCTCTCACAAGAAGACGTCCTGTCAATCACTACGTAAAGCCCATCGATCATTTGGTCGGATCACAAGATTTGGAGAACCATTTCACCATTAAATAGTGCAGAGTCTAATTGGGCCTCGGTGGTAGTTTTGGCTCCTACTATTGAGTTAAATGGATTTAGGACCCCTAAACAAATCCAACGACCCAAACCTCTCCTTGGAAAAATCCAACAGTCAAGTACTCCTCCCTGTGATCTACGACGTAGATTCACTCTGGAACTTCAGAGCTTTGGGATTTTGGGCTTGTTTTATGACAAGGAACTTGAAAATTATGAATGAGTGAAGTCCAAAGGTGATCCAGTTGGATATCTATGGCCACCCACCTTTTTCAACTGGCTCAAAATAGTTTTCTGGCAATTTTGGTAATTTACAAATTTTAGCAGTTTTTAACTTTCAGGGTCATTTTGAGGGCCTAATTAACGAAGGTTTTCAGGATCAAGCTTCTCAATGATATCTGAAGGCTCTGATTGATCTCCCAAAATTAAGCTCCTCGAGGATACCTTTCCAACGAGCTATCGTGTTCCCCAAACGGAGATCGTATGCCAAAGTTACGCCCCTGGGAAGTTGATACACCAAACTACCCAAAACGAGGTCCACAAAACTGTTGGCTTTCCATCTTTCGGGGTTAGGGTTTTGGATTTTATTTATGATAAAAATTCCTTTGGAGCCTCATTGTAAAATCATCTTTTTACGAATGCGAGTAGCAGACACATATTTTCTCAGAGATAAGCTTCCACCATTTTAGCGAGTCTTTCACTCTGTATTTTATAGTCTTTGTACATTTTCGCTCATTAATAGAAAATTGTGTATTATTGTATCTCTGTGTTTATGGTTGCATCTATGATACATTTCTATCATATTATTGGATATACGAAATATCTCTATACATTTATGTATTATATGTCCACTCTCATTTTATGCCGAAAATAATATGGATCAGTGGTATCAGAGCAAGTTGCTCTTGATCGTTTTTCAGTGCATGTCCTTGACGAGATTCGAGTATATAAATTTGGTTCTCGAGATTGTCTCTCTTGAAGACAATCCCTCTCACACGTCCAAGAAACCTTCTGTGGTAGAAGAAAATAAAAACGACAGAGCAGACAATTCTATTAATCTGTTTCTTGAGAAAGCTCTCATGTGATAGAGGGATGAAATGATGGAGAATTTTTCCCACATCCTTCAATTCCTACCGATACAAATAGGTGCATATTCATCAAGAATACACTATGGAATTACCTCACCTTTCAAGGTACAATTTAATTTTGATATTCTCATATTTGAAGTACAAATAGATGCAGATGCAATAGAAAAATGGTTAAATCTGCTAGAAGGATATTTCTCTGTTCACAATTTTTTCGACAGGGAAAAGATCACCTTCGCACTGCTTAAAGCTCTCCCCCATGTCAAAAATTGGTGGGAAACTTACTGGGAGAAAATTTCCACAGATGAGTCTGGAATATATGGGGTCGAGCCCACTTGGGAGTTTTTTGTGGATGCAGTAAAGGAACAATATTACCTTGTTCAAAACTATGAGGACCAGTACATGAGATGGACCACACTGTGGCAAGAGAGGGGCTAAGAATTTTTGTAGTTCACCAATACCTTCCATATCTTGCGCACCAAGATGGGTATCAAAGACTCCGAACAAAATTTGGTTCTAAAATACCGTGGGGCTCTACACAAATACATCCAAATTGAAATGGATTTTCTGGACATCACATCACTTGGTGATGCTTATTGATATGCTGTTAAAATCGACCAGAAATTTAAGAACCAGAAAAAATGGGAGTTCAGGTCTGCAAATCCGCAACAACAAAGTATGATAAAGATGACGCTAACAAACAGTCTCCTGAAAACCATTCCAAGCCACAGGAAACGAAGGGTCACGAAAAGACGAAGAAGGACACCAAAAAATGGTGTGATTTCCACAAAATCCCCTGGCACAAAACTGATGAATGTCACTTAAAATAGTCATTGGTTGCTGAGATCAAAGACAAGGAGATGAACCCTGATTCAGAATATGATTCATAAAATATTGATAGAAGACAGATCATCAACACAGACTCCACTGCTATTGTTGCGACCACAACAATTCAACCAGAAGAACCCACAGATCTTGAGGGGGTGCACCTTTTTCATTCACAAATGTGGGTGAAGGGGACCCCACTGCATTTTATTGTTGATAGCAGAAGCCAGAAGAATGTCATCTCATCAGAGGTTGTCAAACAGTTGGGATTGTCAACAATACCACACCTGCAACCATACAACATTGAGTGGCTTTGCCAAGGACGATATCTTTGTGTTAGCCAATAGTGTCGATTGTCATACGACATCCATCCCTTCAAGGATGAAGTATTATGTGATGTTTCCCCACTGGATTTTTGTGATGTTCTCTTGGGACAACCATATATGTGGAAGCATCATGATATCTATGAGTCTCAACCCCATAGTGTCATTTTTACTCTAAGGGGTCATCTCTACAGGAAACTAGAGGTAGTTCCAACTACTGTCCCACCTAAACAATGTCGCAAGGTAGTATCTCATACTACAAATTTCAGCTTCTTCACAATTTGTTCAAAAGGTGAACAGAAGGATACTGCAACCACTACAGCCTCGGCCCAAGAACCTTCTATCCAATAGAAGAAGGTTGACAAGATTGCAACAAAGTGTAAAGATTCCTTCTACACATAGGAATATCATGTAGCCAAACTGGTTAAAAAGGCCCAACCCTTCCAGCCACAGGTTCGTGACAATCTTCAACAAGCTAAGCAGTGCAACTCCTCCAACAAGGCAAGCAACGCATCAAGATGAAGATTCAACAAACGTTTTCCCCTCTCCCCTGGGAACTCAACGAAATGGAGACCATTTATTCCTAAGGAAGGAGGATTGATCTAGGTGGATACCGGTGGCCACCCACCTTTTCCAACTGGCTCAAAACAGTTTTCTAGCAATTTTGGTAATTTACTATTTTTAGCAGTTTTTAACTTCTGAGGCCATTTTGAGGGCCTAAAAAAAGGTTTTTCAGGATATAGCTTCTCAATTATATCCAAAGGCTCTGATTGTGCCCCCAAAATGAATATACTCGATGATACCTTTTCCAATGAGCTATCATGCGCCCCAAACGAAGATCGCATGCCAAAGTTACACTGTTGTGAAGTTGATACACCAAACTACCCAAAATGGGGTCCACAAAATTGTTGGCTTTTCATCTTTTATGGTTAGGGTTTTGAAGTTTATTTATGATAAAAATTAATTTGTAGCCTCATTGTAAAATCATCTTCTTGTGAATGTGAGTAGCAGACACATCTCTTCTCAAAGATAAGCTTCTACCATTCTAGTGATTCTTTCACTCTGTATTTTACAGTCTTTGTACATTTTTGCTCATTAATAGAAAATTGTGTATTATTGTATCTCTTTGTTTATGGTTTCATCTTTGATACATTTTTTTTATATTATTAGATATCCGAAATATATCTGTACATTTCTTTATTATACCTCCTCTCTCATTTTGTGCCGAAAATAATCCAGATCAGAAGCACTTGAGTGTTTAAAATCCATGTTTTTTCCCCAGATATGACGATTGTGAGGGATTCGAATCCTTCCCGAATAGATCCTACGACCATCGTGACTTCTCGAACTGCTACACCTCCTGATCTTTCAAACACTTTTAAGGTGCGTTCTCAATGCCTTCTGGCATTTTGCAGCTCAATTTTCCTGTGAAATGTTTGCTCCAATCTCAGTTTACACGGCCCATCGAGGCTTAGTATTGGAACCATGTTCTTTGATACCAATATGTAACACACCCATCCAGCCACATGCTGAGCATGTTAGCTACAAGTCCCTTCTCTAGACTTGTTCGATCCCTGCTCTTGTTTTTCCTAATAGGGAATGCATGAAAGATTCACATGCATTGATCAAGATTTAATATAAGCATATAAACAGTGAATCATACAACATTCACAATAATAAAAAATAAGCATGTATATTCTAATCATATCAAGTTCAATGATAATTAAGTACATAGTGGAATAATTCATACGCAGGTAATTAATACCATAATAGAGAGCACTTATCTTTTATAAAGAAGACACCAACCGATTGCAGACCAAGGACGTTCCACCCAACTGTAGACATTGATGTTCCAAGTCTCAACAACAATTTCACCCTTGATATAGGGATATGAATCCATAAGTATGGTTCTAGAGTGTTAATTGGCTTCCCAAACTAGTCAGCATTCAAGCTATCATAGGCTTCTCCAACCCTCATAGCAATACAAGTACCCAACTCTCTTCTACCCAGCCTGCACCACCCAAGAGAATAGACCTCTTCCCTTCTCTGACATGTAGTCCCTCGGGAAGTCCCTCTCCATTTAGGTCTCTAGTGCATCTGATCTAGAATATCCATGTTGGGAATCTCAGGACTCACAATTGTGATCAAAACTAGTCACAGGCCAAGCATCTCAGACATGTTGGCCTCAATTCATGGATGGACTACACAAACCATATCTACAACCCACAAAAATGTGGCTTCTCTTCAACAGTTCATATTACTTTCCTAAGCCAAGACACCGAAGTGAGGAAATATGAGTGAATGAATGGATGGATGGAGTGCAGACTCCACGAGAGAGGATGAACAATGAACAAAATAGATGAATGAGTGTGTGAGGTGACTAGAAACAACACCATAATGGAGATGGGAATCAGAGTATTTTCCAATGGGAAAACAAACATACCAACCAACCAACCAACCCCTCCCACGGATCAGGGATAGGTTTTTGTAATTATTGGGGATCAATAAACTCTTGGTATTCCCCCAAGAGCTCACGTAACTGATTTTTCCCCCCATTACACATAAAATGGGTAATATAAAATAAATAATCACTTATCCCCTTATCCCCCTCTCTTGTGGAATCATATCCCCCTATAACTCTAGTCGTTGTCCATCTAGCATCCAACGATGTATTTATTATTAATAGTGATCAAAACATTACATTTATTAGGCATACTGGCCTTTTAATAATTGTTTGGGCACTCTGGCCTCTCGATAATGTAACAATACATTATTTAATATGGGGGTTCAAAACCCGGGGTGTTACACTTAGGCTCCCTGGCACAAAACCACGTAAGATAATTACACAACTCATCATTCGGGCAACAATTCCATACAATGATTTCCTAATATTCATGGCATGCACTACTCTTCTCTAGCTCTAGTTGCAATACTCTTCACGCTTTGTCGGCTCCAATAACAATTCCAACCAACAAAATCTCGTTCCTCTCAACCTGTAAAACCCAAGAAAGTGTACCCCTTCTCTGCACTGCAGTCCTTCAGGTTGTACCCCTTCCTTCCCAGGGTTCTAGTACAAGGTCGGATAGGAATTCTGTGAGTTGTGGCTCCATGAACTCCAAATCCAATGTCTTTTACACTTTATTGATTCCCACAACAATTCTAACCAACAAAATCTCATTCCCCTCAAATTTCACAACCCAAGGAAGTGTATCCCTTATTTGCATTGCAGTCCTTCGGGTTATACCACTTTCCTTTCAAGATTCCAGTGTCAAGTCGGATAGGAAGTCTCTGAGTTGTGGCTCCAGGAACTCCAGTTGTGATAATGGAATCTTCAAATTTAAAATGGTTGCAATTGTGCCTCCTGCACAACATCTTAAAAAAGCTCTAGTGGAAAGAAAAATACACAATCATGGCATACAACCTCATGTAACTAACCAATAACAACCAAAACACAACAAAATCAACTTAACCATACATAGTGATGACTAGACAAACACACCAAAGCATGTAGTCCCATAAAAACACAGATGCAAAGATGTGATTCAGTAAGAACAAGCAACAAGGAATAAGAGAAAAATTAAAATGCACAAAACAACAATCAGTCCCATCTTTCACCATAATTAACTTAGTTATTACAATCACTTATTCATATGGTTGTTGCTCTATCTCATGAGTAGCCACAACTAGAATTTAGATCGTTGTTCTTTTCCTGACACACCCTTATGATTCCAACTACCATGTCATATGCATTATTGAGTTGCCTCCCCCTTTCCATTCTCACCCTCCAAGATTAGGAATCCACTTCACTACTTCACAGTCTCTTGGGTGATCCATCATTTTCCAAGGTGTTCTTGTGCAACGGAACTGGCAATTCACTACCAGGTTCTTCACTGGAACAATTGAAAATTGTGGCAATTATAGAGTTCCCATGTCATATAAGTAGTCTCATTTCCAATATTTCCAACTTTAATAGCCATCATCTTATATGTATTACACACATACAGTCATCATGAGATATCATCATAGCAATTTTGCACATTAATTTCCAAGTATGTTTTACACATAGGAGACTAAGATTCCCAATCACAAGGTTTCTTCTCAGGACGTTTGGCTCTTTCAATAGTAGGCATCGATCTTCCTTATGGTATTACACCATTTCCATATCCAAGACCATTCTTTCTGCAATTTTTATTACTTTAATTTAGCCAAACATATTGTTAGCATATTATAACAATTTGCAATCATTAATTTGTCAAATTTGTTCTATACATGTAAACAAAGTTTCCATGCATGAGTTTTTATACTCATTATATTTGGCTCTTGCAACTATAGATACCAGTCTTCTTTATGGTCTTACATCGATGCCATATCCAAGACCAATCTTCCTGTAATTTCTCAAATTTATTGCAGCTAAACAAGACTATTAGCACTCAGTGATATTTCTAGCAGTTCAGAATTGTAATTTTCCATCAATTCAATCATCTTCAACCATTATCGACTTTTAAAAAAAAATGGGATTCAACCATTATTCATATATATAGAATGAGACTATCATCCACCGCAACATATCCATTTAGTCCATGAAGTGAATTTTAGAATTATATTAATCTAAAAAATTCTCAACTTCCAACTTATTATTCATATTAAATGGAATGTAACCATCATTCCTCACATATGCATTACTAGCACTCAAAATTTTCATAATGCATTCAACTCATATCAACATGCCAATGCCCATGGATGCATTTACCCAATGCATCCTTGGATTGATTCTAGAATACCATATATCCATGGCATTCATTGCTACCGCAAGAATATGTATCATGTCTTGTCTTGGTTATGATCTCATAACCAACATAACACAATATGCAATTAATTTCTCATAAATGCATTCAATTGTAGAATAGCATTTTCATACTCAAGGCCTCTTTCCTTTCCATTGATTCACATATTGAGAAATTAACTGAGGGAATTCTTACCTCAATTCCCTTCATTATTTTATGCAATATAAGCAACCCCAATTGCATACCTTTATGGTTGTTATCAATTTACTTGATGTTACCTGATCAGTTGGTGCTTGGTAGAAGCTCACGGGCTCCCTTCACCAACCTCTTGATCAAAATTCCCACCATGCTCATTTGTCTTTATATGAATGGATACCATAAGCAATAGTGTCATCATGCTATAATCATTTTTCCTGGATACATAATCCATCATTAGTTTTATTCAACATCATAGCATCATCATTTCATATATATATATATATATATATATATATATATATATATATATATATATATATATATATATATATATATTCATGCCATGTACAGGTTCAAGCATGCCCACATAAACCAATGCACATCAATATGCATTAAGAATTAATCTTATCATGCCTATTTCATGTACAAGAATTCTATATTTATTATATTCATCGTGCATCAATTCTATCATGCACTCCAATGCATATTTATTTCATATTTAATTTAATTATTTGTTTGTTGTTGTAGATGTTTGTCCTTGAATTCCTGTAGAACCTCACTTCCCATGTGCACTTCCATTTTTCTCAACTATGCACAATTGGCTCATATTATAAGCCCGTTAGTGGATTGGAACTTGAGTTTTGGGGTTTCTATGTGTGGAGAGTGGATAGCTAGAGGGTCAGATCTCCATGTGGACTCATAGCCTCATATCGGGGATGGATTATTGTTGAAAGAAAATGAACAAAATTGCCTATGCTAAGAGGTTCATCCTTCGTATGCATCCATTTGGTTATCTATTAACATATAAGTTTATTGTGTTTATTATGATATTCCGCTGTGAAAATGGTTTATATGGATGTTGTGTGTTTGTTGTTTTCCTGAAAATGCATTCATGTTTTAATATATGATGTAAGATGCAATTTGAACTATGGTATCAGTCAAATGGTTAAATTGTTTGAGATCTATAGTTGATAAGATACAACAAATTAATAAGCAGAAAACTTCATGTCTTAATGTGTATTCTGCATGTAATGTTTCTCAACTGATAGTTAGATATGTTACACAACTAGTACAAACAATGTATGCAAATTATTTGACAAAAAGGAGCACACAACCAGAACACACCTATTGAATATAAAAAACCATTAATATCCTATTCAAGTTCTATAGGGGATATTACAGTGGTATCAAAGCTAGTGTTCCTTCTAGTTCGAGGGGAAAATCAGTGAGGTGTTATTCCAGATCATGCACATACAAAACATTTTCCTACTATTTCCATTAAGTAAACAATGATGCATAGGATTAAGAAGTTGAGGACAGATTCAAAACTCAGGAGAAAACTAGAAGCAATTCCATGCATACCTTAATACTAAGAGTATCTAGCATTGGGTGAGGAAATTTGTGCAACTTTTTCCTTTCAAGGCTATTACACCCTCAAGTACAGAAGTTGGCCCAAGGATTTTTCGTTAAAAGTACATGGAATAAATTGATGAGAGATGAGCATGAAGGAGAGGTGGAGGAATGTGTATCTAGCCATGTTGAGGATGTGTGCATAGAGGAACACCAAACAACATCCTATTATACACCATCAAAGCTAATTGATGAATCCAATGACACTAGTGTGTTGGTCGGGAAAGATGAGGATGAAAAATCATGTCCTATTGATGGTGACCATGAGGATATGTTCTAATCAGTGAATGTTGAGGATCTAACATCTCCCCTTGTGTATGATGCTAATGGTTCAAGCATGCTAGAACCTAAATATGACATGGGTTCATCACCTCATCCTAGTTATGCCATGTATGATGATGCATGCATGGAGGATGATAACCAAGGGGTTGATTTGTTGTATGAGGAGGATAGTCCATGTGAGTCCTATCATTGCACAGTATCATATAGTGAGTCAGTTAGTCCCTTTCATGATTTGGAGAGTATTATATTTGTCATAGAGGATCAAATTGTGCAGGTGTTGACGAAGGATGATGGTGTTCATAATTTTATTGAAGATATTATGTGGAAAACTCAGATAGAGGAGAGACAAAAAGGAGTTACAAATGGAATCACTAGTGCTCAATTACACATCATAAAATAATAACTAGAGAATATGAAATTTGATTACTTGCAGTTGTTCATGGATAGGGACCTTGTTCTTAAGTTTGTTGAAGACAAGGAAAGGGATATTGAGGAGCTTTGTTACTAGTATAGTTTGTCACACTCTTCATCGTTGATAACAACATAGGCTCTATCATCTATTAAAGTCATGACATAGGAGGGAAAAGTCACACTCATGATTTGAGGGAGGAGACTCTTGTGATGATCCTACATGAGGAGCATTCAAAGTTACATGTGCTTGAGGAGAGGTTTAACACATAGTGTTTTGACCATGCACCTATTTTGCATTGTGGGGATCATGAGCCGCTTATGTTGGAGAACCAACTAAATGCTCAATGCTTCTAGCTATGGAGGAGATAGTTGAGCACATCCCTTGGGGACCCGATCATAGGGAAGTATAAGCATCCATGGATTAGGTGGATAGGTACATGAAATACATGGGCACACTCTAGGATGGAGTTTTAGGCATCATCAATAGAGTGATGGATACAATAGTACCTATAAGATATAGGATGGTATAGGATGATTCAGTGATCGAAAAAAGTGTGTAGGGGTATTCATTGGCAGTCGATAGTGTATAGTGGAGTTGTGGGGTGTTTCCTCCAGGGAGACCTCCTAATAGAGTCCTTGAGCATATCATTGAGTTGAGGCTACCCAGGATCAATGAGTGGATGGGTGATACTCAGGGAGCAGGATATCCCTTGATGATTAGTCTACATATGGGATATCAATAGATGAGGGTCATGAGGCAGGATAGTCACAGGCCTACTTCCATATTTAGTTATGATTTCTTGGTCATGCACTTGGGGTTGACCAAAGCACTAGTCACTCTCTAGTTTTGCAAGAAGTCGCAGAGGCATCTATTGTTATTATTTGATACCCTTATTATATACAGTAGGACATGGGAGGTTCAACTGAGTCAATTGGATGAGATAGGTGGCATTGTAGCCATGATAGGGGTATTTTATTTAGACCATATGATCTATGTGTAAAGTGCACAGGAGGCGGTCCATACTCTATTGGAGTGGTTCATAGCTATTGTAGAATGCATTGGGAGTGGTGGACTTCCAATTTGGTGGTGGGATAATGGAATTCATTGGAGTGATAAACTTCTTCAGAAAATGAGGATGATTGAAAGGTTCATTTCAGTGATTAGGTTGCATCTTTGTAAGGACATTGTGAGAGGATTTATTGATCTTTGTACTATAGGTTGAGGTAGATTTACCCTCATGATACCTAGGATCGATTCTATCCATGGGTTGGAGGAATTTGACTTCACTGAGATGCTTTGGTGAGACATGATACAAGATAGTGAGTTTAGCTTAGGGGCCTAGGAGAGTAGAGTGTAGTTTGAGCATGGTGATCAGACAATCATGATCAGAGGGGTGCAACATCAGTATGATGGTTCCCCTCAGATATTAGTTTCAGATTTTAGGATTGTAATGGTTGATAGTTCGATAGTCGATGCAAATGATATGGTCAGTTTTCTCTTTCTCGAGTTTACTCTTGAGATGATTAGGATTGGTTGCATAGAGGAGTGGTCTTCAAAGGAGTTGATCAATTTTGTGCAAATTAAGATTTCCTGGCTTATCAGGGGCATTTGGAAGGATTCTTGTGTTATCCCCTTACATATCAGTGCTATGAGTAGACAGTGTTTCACATCATATGGGCTCTCATGGGACCCTGGTGACTCTGCCACTTAAGGAAAGGTCCAAGAGAGTTTATATTGGAGGGAATTTGTGGATGATATGTTGGGTTATTTGGGAGAGTGTATGACTTGTCAGCAGAGTAGTTTGGGACACACTCATCTAGCAAGGTTGATGTAGTCCTTGCCCATTTTTTAGAGAGAGTGGGAGATGATGTCGATAGATTGCATCATAGTTTTACCAAGGGTACAGAGAGCATATAGTACATGTACAATGATTGATAAATTGTCACATTTCATGCACTTCCCGATGATTTTTTTAGAGTGTGGGGAAGCACATGTGACATAAATATCTAGTGGAGAGATGTTTAGATTCCATGAGTAGTTTGGAGTCATTTCTAGTGATCGAGACAAACTTCCTTTTTTGATATTCGATATTGAGTATGGAAGTTGATCTGCAGGTCGTGACTTCACCTAGATGTCTATGCAGGTTACTATTTATGGTAGTAGGTTCATCCCTTACATGTATTTGAACTTGGTTTTTCTGGAGAGGAGGATGCAAATTGGGCACGATAGTCAGACAATTATGATCAGAGTGGCACAACGTCAGCATGGTGGTTCCTTTCTATGGTTGGCTTGGGACCCTAGGATTTCAACACTAGACAGTTCAACAGATGACACTGAGATGAGAGTCATTTTTTTTTTCATGATATTGGTTCCCTAATAGAATAGTTCTTTGAGGGGTTGATCTATTTATTACAATATTGAGTTTCCCTACTTAGAGGCAATATTTAGGAGGCCTCTTATGTCCAGACCATACAAATAATGCATTGAGTGGAGGATGCTTCATATCTTTTAGGGTGGTTTGGGACCCTAGTATCATTTTCAATTCATTCTGGCTCAATCAATGGAGCATTAGGTTGTTATGGAAATGCTTGAGGACAAGAAATATTTGGGAAGGGAGGACTGTAATGTCCCCATTTTTTGATTCCCCTTCCCTGTAGTTAGAGGTGACCTTATGAGTCTATGTTAACCTGACTAGAGGAGTAAAATGAGGATAACATTGAGATCAAGAAATATAGACGAGTTATATGGGGCCCAGGCTAGTCCATTCACCATATTTCATCATCAAAATCATTTCCACATAGTTCATTCTTGGTTCCCTAGCATTTCGACGATTTCTGTAATTTTGGGTTATTATTGAGCATACTTTAATTAAATACATTAAAGGTATTATTTGGACAATATTATCTGAGGGGATACATTCATGTAATAGCTCGTTGGAACCGAGAAGAAAATACCTAAAGGTTGGGATGATGAGAAAGGTACTCTAGCATCCTGGAATGTCTTAAAAACCCAATTAATCACTTTCTGGCATTAAAAAGAGTTATAAAAAGGGGAAATAAGGGTTATGTGGATTTTGTGAGAGGAGATAAGATTTAGAAGGGGGTTAGAAGAAATATTAAGCAAGGATAGCACTTCACCTTCCTCATGATGATTTGATCTCTTATTTGGAATGCTCTTGGAGACAAGGTTTTCATTGAGGTTTTGGAAAAACCCTTCCACTGTTAATTTGGTTTAGGTGGTGCAACATCCACCCTAGCTAAAAAAGAGGGGAGTTCATCCAGGATTTATGCTGGAGCTTCATCTTGTGATTCATATTCAGTTAGAGTGAAATGACTTGTTTGGAGGATCATTTTCTTTCTTGGAGGGTCAAATTTCCACTATTTTGCAAGGTCATGGTCACTTTGAGAATCTCTGAGGGTTTGGGGAGAAATCATGGAACCTAGGAGGGAATGTGGAGGTCCAAGGGAGACCCGATCTTTTTTTGTGGTAAGGTCATGATGATAGGGTGAATATGTGAGGGTCTTGAGGAGCCAAGACACATGTTTTTAGACTCATGAGGTAGAGGAAGGACCGTGAGACACATTTGTAGGTCGCGAGGTAGAGAAAGGGTTATGAGACCCGTTTTCATTCCTGCGAAGTATAGGAGGGGGTCATGGGGACTATTTGTAGGTCTCCCAGCTAAGGAGAAGAGACATAGGCTCTTTGGGACTAGTCTGTGTGGGTCTTAGGAGGGTCTATTAGATAATTGGTTGTCATTGATGTCAACCTTTGGAGATGTTTAGAAGCCCTAGAGAAGTTTTTTGAGGAAAAGAGAATGAAGGACAATCCAAATGCATGTAACACACTCATAGATGCATAATCCTTTTCATGTTGTTTCAAATGGTAGGTGGTACGCCACATAGTTCCTCATAGTTAAATATTTATTCCCTCATGAATTTGAAATCCCCAAAGAATGGTTGAGAATCCCCTAAATGGTTACAACAAGAAGTTACAAGTCTTCACCTAAAGGCTAAAATGGTTATAAAAATAAAGTACAGTTTGGTCCTAAAATTAGGGAAATAAGTCACTTGGAAAAGTATAAATACACTTCAAGGAGCCTCTCATTTGTACACACACAAGTTCATTGAATATCTATCAAGTGAGAAAGTGATCTAGTGGTGAATTTGATGTGGTGAATGTGAGGTAGAGAAGGATTACGAAGGAGAAGGTCTCGGTATTTCAGAGGAGAGACAAGGGTTTATGAAAACCCTAACTTAGTTGATCCCCATGGGTCAGGCTACAGGTTTCCTGTGAAGCACCCCCGTAGGTTGTTTGACTCTCATCATGCAAGGCCCCACGAGATAACTGGCCTCTTTCTGGCAAGGTTGAGGGGAATTTGAGAGAGATGTGTGTACTAGGTTGTTCAGACTGAGGAAGGTCTGCAGGTCTGTAATCTAATACACCAAGTTTTCTACAAGATAAAAGGTATGTTTATATGCATGTTTTGAGGGTTATACATTGGTGATGTTATGATGCATTCTTGAGGTATGTCTTTGGTATATTGTTGAGGAATTGGAACATATTTGGTGCATGGTTTGAGGCACATCATTGGCACTGTTGGAACACTTGTAATTTTCAAATACTCTAGTTATCAAAGGTTGGAGCCACCTATTCTTTAAGTAGTGAAATGATACACTTAAGCCTAAAAAGTTAGATTTCAGGATTTCGAGTATATCACGATTATACCTACCAAATCCCCAGTATCTCGACACACGAAGTGGCAATAGTTGGTTTAGTTTTAATCACCATTATTGAACCACTAAGCATGGATTATCACCTTTTATTACCTCGTTCTCTCGCGTTTTGGGAGTTACACGTCGAACTCCCTTCGAACCTCCGACATGCAAAGTTGTGAGTTGTTTTAAGTCAATATGGTTAATAATAAGAATAATGACATTTAAGCCATAGTTAATCTTTATTGTGATTTCGTGACTCGGCGGTTGTTATCTCAAAAACAACACGTTTGTAACTCCGATCCCCGAAGTCGCAATATTCATTAATTAATTGTGGTTAATTAAAATATTAAGTCAAATCACAGTTAATCAACCAAATTGCACTATCGTGAACTCAAGGTTCATGGTTCAAAGACTAGGAGTAAAATCATCCGATATTGCGAATGTCGAAAAGGGGATTAAGGACTAAACACACTTAATTAAAAGGTTGAATTGGATTAATTAACACCTTAAACAACCTTCAACTTGTACAACCTACGGACCAAGAATTAAATGTTGTCGCGATCCTCCCGAATTGCGAATTATCAAACATTTATGGCATTTATTAGAAATTTAGTGAGGTGATTGATAGTAAGATCCTGTTTTATTTCTAAATCTTTCTATTAAATTATTTAAATGTTCTATTAGCAAGGACTCGCACAGAATTAAGTGCTCAAAGCGAAAAGGTTTCAGTCATTATCTTAGGTTTCTTTCTAATTTGCACAGAGCCAGTTCACCAAGATAACCTCTGTATGTGTTTTCATTTTCTATGACAGGGGATCTAATTGCAAGGTTCTATATCATGGCTCCGAGAAAAGAGTCCAAGGCACCTACCGAGAATCTAGGTCAAGGTTCAGATATTGTTTCTAATACCTCACCTAGAAGTATCAATATTGTCAAAACATGGGCGTATGTCTCCAACATTCTGCAATCCAAGCTAATAAATTGTCTAGATGATTCCAACAATAACGAGAAAGATGACTTATCCACCAAATACAAAATCGTCGCTCAGTCAAAGATCCACAAGATAGCAACAAGGCCATGACTTTTCTCTATTATGATATGATCATATGGGCATTGGACCATGTAGACATCCTGACTAGGGAAATATTCAATGAGCAGAAGGTGGAAATTGGGACATTCAGACCAGAGCATTTACAGGAAATGTATAAATTGTCTCCCACACAAAAACTTACTCACAATGTCAAATTATTAGAGGGTTTCAAAAATAAGGAATGCAAGCAGTTTGGGAAAATCTTATCCAATCTGATCAAAGACTGGGTTTCACACCCTGCGAAATTCAAGGTCGATACTCATGGAATTTACTCAATCTCATATTTAGTGCCAAAATTCATGTATATAGAAATGATGGCCTGTAGACTGTATGGGAAGGAGGACACCACTCACTTTTTTCTCTCATCGGTACCGCTTATTCATACAGTAGCAGATGGATTTTCTTTCGACTGGGCCAAATTGTTGTCAGACAGTCTGGCCAATCGAATTACAAAATGTCAAGCACAAAAGACGAGTGGGAAAGCATCTTCATTCTTTATGTCTGCTTACATCATGGACTCTATTTTCTTCATGACACCTTTCCCATTAATGAGCTGGAGCTAGACTCCAACTAATGCAGACCCTATTCATGTCTACCACTCGAAACTCTAGGAAGATAAAGCCAAAGAATTCGTCTACGAGATTTTCAACTAGGTAATGGTACCAATGCATGTCTCCATCTTCGGCCATTTGCTTCCCAGGATTTCAGATAACATCACGGCCAACTTGAGCAGGATGGAAGATTGGTATATAGAAGCGGAATTTTCATATATTAGGGTTTTTGGCACCTCTGTCCCCCCATATGCTCTGCCGCTATTCTCACTAGACAAGCTATCATGTCGAGAGATCTCCAGGAAAACTGTGCTCGGTGGGATAAGAAAGGAGC
This sequence comes from Picea engelmannii, assembly GCA_009831015.1. Classification (NCBI taxonomy): domain Eukaryota; kingdom Viridiplantae; phylum Streptophyta; class Pinopsida; order Pinales; family Pinaceae; genus Picea; species Picea engelmannii. Next base: position 945,636 of record ML784672.1, read on the forward strand.
TCAAAGGAGTATCGAAGAAGGTATGGCCACCCTTCCCCATTCACATTGGTACATATTCTTTATTAGATTTCATCCATGCCAAAGCGGAGGCTACGTCCTTGGAGGAAATGAAATTGGTAGACATTGAGTTTAAGAAACACGACCCAAATAAGGTTGTGAGTAATCACATGGAGAGATGTGGGATGAAGAGATAAGAACACGAAGACTCACCTCATGATGAAATCTTTTGAGGTGTGAGGTCCTACTCTCAAGTCTTAAGCCGGGTTCAAGCTCTGTTGCCCGGTGATATGGTTGATTTTTATAAATTCCAAGAGCACAGGAGAAGTTGCCTCCCCAAAGTTTTATAGGGCAGAAACTCACAACCCCCGGGTACATAGCAGGCAGAAGATAAAATTTCAACGGGCGTGAAACCTAACAAACAAGAGACTCGGGACAAGACAAAGGAAACTGAGATCTCAAATCAGGAAGAAGATATCTCCAACCAAGAAGAAGGAAACCCAGAGATAGTTACCAAGGAAATTGACAGCCCCATTGCATCTGTCACTCCCTTACAATTCACAAAGGGGAACCCCAATACAGAGTGGATATTCAAGGAGGACCTGACACCTATCTCTATAGAAGAGTTGCCTCCTAGTGAATTCTTCTTCAGTAAGAAAAGGAAGGTCGTCGTGAAGCAAGAAACATACCAAAGAGCAGGTGTAGTAGCTAAAAAATACAAAATACTAACAGATGGAGAAGCCTTGGAAGAGGAAGAATTCGTCGATGAGGTAGCAGGAACATTAGGGGCTTATGAAACAACCAACCAATATTCAATTGGAAATTTGCAAGCATGGTTGAAACAAAAGAACCTCTTGATCAGCAAATTGGAGGCTTGGGTAGCAATGACAGAGGTGAATGCCAGGGATGAGGCAAATAAAGGTTTCGAGCAAGCCAGAGTAACTAATCAATAGGAAATTGAGAGACTTAAATCCGATCTTGAGTAGATGCATCAGTTGACACAAATAATCCAAACGCGCGTAAGTCAACATGAGGAGAAAATAAAATTGTTGCAATCTAAATTGATTTCTGTTGAAAACCAAGTCATAGACATAACGATATTCCAATCCCAAGCCAAGAAAATATGAAAGAAGGTAGAAGTATCTCAACAAGATCTACTTTCCAAAGTAGAAACCATACATAATCATTTTCATAATAGAACAAGCGTTAAAGGACATCTCCTTGAGAGAAATAGAAGCTGGGGAAGCTCGGGTTGCTTTCCAAAAGGTTGTTATAGAAATAGCGAAAGAAGAGGTGGCCATCAGTTCCAGGTTGTATATCCTAGAGAAAACCAGAGGTAACATCTTACTGAAGGCATGGGAACATAATATATCCAAGAGAAGAAAAAGAGATAAAGAGATGAGAAATGCTTGTGAAGAAACATTCGTCTTGATAAATAAAAATTTGTTAGATCTCGATAAGGAAGGTAGTGTTGGAACACTGGGAAAAATTGACATAGCCAAACATCTGCTGGATATCAAGGAAAATGTGGAAAAAGGACAAGTTGAATTATCCCAGGTAAGTTAGGTCGATATTTCCCAAGTGGTTGATAAAACCAAGCTTGTAATTGTGGTCTATCATCACGGAGGATCGACAAGGTAGGAAAAAGATTTCCACAGTTGGCAAAGAATTGCTACACATTTGAGGCGAACCTTCCAAGCTGATAGCCCAGTTGATAGAAAGGTGTGTTAATTGTATTGAGGAGGGGAAATTTGAGAATTTTGGAGGCAAGTAGTAACAGGTGCCTATCCCATCCTATTTTTTGAGCCATAGAACAAGAAAATAAATGCCCTGGCCATGTGGAGGAAGACAAGAGACAAGGAAGTGAAACGCTTCATTTTCCATTTGTAACCGAAATTTTTAGAATGATTAGAATTCAAAGTTTTTTAATCTTGTATAAGTATAATTTTGAAATATAGAACATGGGATTTTTTCCTTTTGGCCGATTGTACCAGAGAATATTTCTTTCGCCAGAATTAATACAAGGCAAATTGGAGACTCTTTTTTCCATCAAGACTAGGTTATGTGTTTCTTCTATTATTTAGCATTTCACATCATTTCTCATATGTGTCTTTAATGAATGCTTAGCTTCAATTTAGTAAAACCTCTATTGTGGTGATCATTTATTTCAGTCATCTAATCGTTTACAGCTTTTCCTTTGTATCATCTATCATCATGTACAAGACCTGTGAATTGTTTAGATCTCTATATCATATGCTTCATTAAATTTTTTCCTTCTTATTTTCTTCTTCTGTCACAAGGTGAGATTCTTCCCTGATTGATGCCTCACATTGTTCAACAACTCTATGTTTTCTCTTTATTCATGCATGGCTTTAAAATTTAACTCAGTTACGGAAAACGACCTTTGATTTCGTTATACTATTAATTCGATTTTGGTATTCTTTATTGTATAATCTAAAGGTGAAACATCAACCAACACTTTATAAAAAAACTATGTTCCTTTATGAATGTATCTGTGGCAAGGCAACCCAACATAGAAACCGGTCTCACACATCAAACCAGCCTCACTTTAAACCTTTTCGATACCATTCTGAAAACTGCTACTACCCGGGTCGAACTCAAATGTTCATGGGCAACCATTGAATGGGACATAAACATTCAGGAACAATTGGAAGCTAGACCCAGACAACTCATAAATCAGCCTTAGTTTATTTTCCCAGTTATTTTCTTCCTTTATATATTTCACCCTCTTTTGGATGCCTAGACTCAGTACTTTATAGACTTAGGTACAAACTCTGGAACAACAGGCACATGTATGAGTTACATTTCTTGGTGATGTTATCGTACATTTTTTATGGCATATCTTTTGGTATTTTGTTGAGGCATGGTCTGGTTGAGGCACAAATTTTGGTACATGGTTTTGGCACATGCTTCAGGTATATTGTTGGATGCATATCATTTATGTTTTGGTACTTGGTTGAGACACATATTGTGATGATGGTATGACACATGTTGAGGCACTTCTTAGTGATCATTGGTACATGCTTGGTACATTTTTGGCACATGACTAAAGGCATGTTTTGGTGATGTTTGGAACATGTTTGATAGATGTTATTGGTATATGATCTATGTGAATGGATATGGTTTCATTGATGTTGAGTATCAGTGACAGTGACAGGTTGGTTACTAACAGATTGACAATGATAGGTTGATGTGACAATGATAGTGATAGGTTGATGTGACAATGATAGTGACAGGTTGATATGAACGTGACAGTGGCAGGTTGTTGTATCAGTGAAAATGGTAGTGACAGTATCAGTGGTAGTGATAGGTTGAGTCTACACTTATATTTCATGGTGGCAGGACGGGGAAAGGAAAGGGGGGTTTTAGCCTCCTTTTGGTTGGTTTCAGAGAACAAAGGGAGTTGGAACTTCCTTAAGGTTGGATCCTGTAAATTAGGGGGTTTCATTCTCCTTCTTGTTGGAGCCAGAGAACACAAGGAATTAGAGCTTCCTTCATGTTGGATCATGTAAACTAATGGGTTGGAGCCTCCTTCCAATTATAGCTGGAGAATTCAGATATTTGTAGCTTACTTTAGGTTGGATCCTATAAATATGGGGTTGGAGCCTCTTTCCAGTTGGTGCTAGATAATTTGGAAGTTGGTTCTTCCTATGAATGTAATACTTGATATATAAGAAAGCATTTTGTGGTTTTCCCCCATTTGGGTTTCCA
>ML784673.1:28351-38618 GCA_009831015.1 Picea engelmannii
TTCCAAACCACGGAGAAATATTAATTTCAAAACCGCAGAGAACTAGTATTCCCATTCAAAACCGTGGAGAAATATTATTTCCATTCAAAACCGCAGAGAAATATTATTCCTGTTCAAAACCGTAGAGAGATATTATTCCCGTTCAAAACCGCAGAGAGATAAGTATGGATTATTAAAATTTTCCTTAATTCTAACTCGGCTCTAGCAAAATACACTTTTAGAATTTCCATGTCCTTCCTATATTGACACTTATTTCAAGGAGAATGCAAAACAAATGATTAATATAAGTTTGTATTCTTATAAAACTAAAGGATGGAGTGGAATATGTGAAGACCATTATAGTTGCATTAGTTAAGGTGGGGAATGCCATCAAAGTTGGTAATGCCAACACCACAAGTAGATGTTGCACGGAGTTATTTTGTTGGAATTGTCCTTATAAGTTCCATCGAAGTAAGTATATATCTATTTGAATCTTGATTTTCTCAAAAAATAATTTTTTGAGGTTTAATTCAAAACCACATCTTATGTTTGTATGTCTATTTAATGTATTTTCAATATGGTGGTTGTAAATGGTTGTTAACTTTTCATAGCAAGCATAACTATAAAATGAAGGGAAAAAAAAACATAATTGTCCATTAAAGATACCCATAATAAAAAGACACATCCATAATATAAATGTTCAAACAAATCATTTACAAATCAGTCTTTGTTGTCATCACCCAAATTATCTTTCTCGCTTGGCATTGTAACAATATTGTTCTCAAAAAGATGTTTAGATCTTAGATCATGTCTCAGTACAAACCACCAATCTCCATCCAACACATCTGGGTTAAAAAAAACTTGGTTGCAATGTTTTGGGAAAACATAAGGCTCCTTACTTTCAACCCACAATTTTTAGAGTTAATAGATATTAGCCCACTATCACGATCTTCCTTTACATTTCTCCGATCGAAGGTATCCCATCACTTGCAACAAAAAATAACACATTGAAACGATGAGAAGCCCACTTGCATGATCTCTTGTATATTTCCAATGTAACCTAACTTCCACTCTATCCGAGTTTCATCACGATGGCTAGCACAACTAGATTGGACGAACTTGACCTCCACTCCACAATCTTGTGTGATGTGGCCTTCATAAGCATACTCAGTGAAAAAATGATGTCCATATGCCCACATAGATGGGAAGAAATCCACCTGTAAAAATACGAACAAAGGATGGTGTTGTATGTGTTGAAAATAATGTTGTCATTGATGTCAAAGATAGGGGAGACTATGAATGCCTTTGTGCGTGTGTTGTGTTAATGAGTTTTTGCATGTCTACCCTGTGTAAATGAAGGTGAGAGGATTGTGTGTAAACAATCAATCCAAATAAGTTTGAACTAGACAGAGAGGAGTAGAATCCAGTAGTGTTTGCATGTGTGTGGTCTATGAAAATGATTATCTATATTCAATGTCCTATCTGTACAAGAGGTATGAGAAGAACGAGACAACCTTGTTAAAGAAGAAATCGAGGAACGAGATTCGACAAGGGGAGATTGTTAAAACATAAGAACAAATCAAGGAAGCACTTGAATTAACCAGGCCAACAAAGGCACTATGGGTTTTTGAATTCCATACAGAGGTACGAGGAGAACAAGATGAACCCATTGTATATCTGAGCAGCATTGAGCTTAGCAAAGAAGGTCATGTTAACCATAACAAAACAAACAACGATAAAGGATTTATCCCACATTCGTTGGGAAAATCATGTTCAAAGGGTTTATAATGAAAAGGTGTTATCAATTAGTTTAAGTGAAAATGGGCAAGCCACTAAACCTTGTGCATGCAGTTAACTTTTGTCGTAGAGAATGGTGGACCTGGGACTAGATAAATCTTAACCATCTATCTTTGAAGATTAACAATTAAGATCAAGGGATTGGGACTCAATACCTGGTGAGTGAGCTCATATGCCACATTAGTGCCATGTATTCACTAAGCGAGTGCCACATCAGAGGGAGTCCACGTTAGTACTATGCCAATGCCATAAACAAGTAGCTATGTAGATGCCACGTGTCAAGACACATATCGATGCCACGTCATCTAGTAGACATGTGGAAGAAGTCCACGTGGAAGCCATCTCATCTGCAACATCGGCACAATGGATGGAAACAATTGGATTCAGGTGTATGTATAGATTTTAAAAAATTGACTAAGTATCAAGACAAACGCGGATTATCGCAGAGCGGGGACGAATCGGGAGTATGTGAAGAAATAATAAAATGAGTGCGAACCCACAGTAGGACTTCGAAAATCGACTAAGTATCAAGAATGAATTGGTTGAACGAAGATGTCTCGAGAAGCGCGGTGAATTATAAGAAATCGTCTAAATATGAGGAATCAGTCAGATGGAGATGTATCACGGAGCGCGGTGAATTATGAGAAATTGTCTAAGTATGGGTGAAAAACAAGTGTGGTGGGATGTGAAGGTGTGTTTTGGAGGTCGTGAAAGTATGTATAGAAGAAATGATGAAGTAAACCATCAAGCTGACAGATCGGCGACTAAGATTGAATAATAGTCCATATCGGACGATCAACATTGATGGTCGATGAATGAGATCAATAATTAGGATTCAATTGAGAAGATGATCAGATGATAATTGTGCATTGTGGTTGCATGGTGTGGTTTGATGGATAGTAAATAGACCAACGATCAAGATTAAATCTGAAGGAATGATTAGACGGTGACAAAGCGATGAGGCTCATGTAGTGTATTTTGATAGCCAATGAATGAGATCAACGGATGAGAATTGATCAAGAACTAGATCCAACGAGTGTTGAGTAATGAGGTCATTTGTGTGTTGTATTAGACTGTGAGCAGATCGACAGTCGATATTAGATCGAAGACAGATCGAACAATGGCTGAGTGTTGAGGTTATGTTATGTTATCACACAAATTGTAGGTTGGTCAAAACCTGACCCAATCCACAAGATGGAAATAACTATGGGAGAGTCTACCCATTGTCATCTTAGATAAACCCTCCCCTCTCTTTAGTGAAGGCAAAATCCTAGACAAGGGGGGAATCGCGGGTGACCCTAGGGGTATTGCAACGAGATAATGAGGAAATAAGAAGAACACCACTATGATCAAAGGTAGGAGAGGCTTTGAGGCTCGGAAAAGAAGTCTTGGAAGGTGGGAGATGGTTATCAAGGTTGTATCCCTACAAAACAATGTTAGACCACCAAAATAAGACAATATGTTGCAATATAAGCCTCAAAACCTAAGGGGAAACAACAAGATAAGCTTGTTGTCTCAGAAATGCAACATATATCAGATTTATATCGATAATAAGAAAGTTATAACAACTACACAATTAACCATCGAAAGCATAAAAAAATTATCGGATAATGAAGCACTAAATAGGTAAGCAATTGTCCAACACCCAAGCACAACCTTTGATGGCAGTTTAGGGCTGCAAAGAGATGTTTTTAGAAGTTTATAACAACAACCTTATGGTTGTAGCAAAGGTTTGCTACAACAGAAAATTCCAACCCCAAAAATTCACAAGTAAATCGTCAAAATGATAGACAATGAGCAACTGAACAAAAATACAAGTTTACAAGCAATTTTGGCGGTTGGCAAGTGAGTAATGAGTGAAAGAAATATGTTTTATGCAGCCCTAATGGCTGTAGCATTAGATTTATGGCAGAAACAATTCCTTGGCCAAAAGAGGACACCCTAGAGGCCTCGAGAAGCTAATAGCATATAGAATTGATTGCACTTCAAACAATTTGAAAGTCTCATATAATCATGTTACCCAATGCAAGCAATTTGTTTCTCCAATGCAAATTCAGCTTAGTGCCTTTAATATATTGGGTAAATGGAGTCTTGGATGTGAGATTTAGACCCACAATATCCCTAGGGGTGCAGGCCCTTTTACTCCCTAAGGCATGCAAGTCAAACTAAGGTAAATCTAGGAGGTTGTACACCCTTGTACTCCTCCTAATAACCTTGCCAAAAATAACTTATCAACCAACAAATGAGATGAAACTTGGTGGAGAGTGTATGCACTTATACTCCTCCTAGGATTTCAAACAAGAATAGCATGGAACAAGAAGAAAATATCAATTGATGCAGAAATTTCCTTACCAATTCCACGAGATGCAAGATCAAACCCTGGTTTACCAAACCATATTCAACCATAAGCAAGAGAAAAAGCCTCCAAGAGGTGTGCACCACCTTAGCTCCATAATATACCAAGAGAAATCACCAAAATACATTTTCACAAGAGAGAGATAATCCAAATTTCCTAAAGAGGGCACAAATTTCAGCCAAGTATCCTCTCCAAGATGGGAGAGTTATGATAAAATGAAATGAGTTTGATCTTTATTTATAAAAAAACCTCTAATAAGAGTTTGTCCACAAAACTTAAGGTCAACCACAAAGTAAGGGGACAACAACCCTTAATTTTCCCCTTTACAATTTAAATTTTGATTTTGCACAATAGAAACCCTAGAAAACGCATGACATCACCCCTTTAGGGCAACGTTTTGGCATCTTTGGCAAGTCATTGAGGTTGGGGATGAAACGTTGGGCCTCCAAAGGCCTTCCTCCAAGGTGCTAGGACCCTCTCTCCACCAAGTCAAGGTGTCCTCATCAAATGATGCCATGTGTCCCTTCACCACCAAACCCTAACCCATGCATGACGTCAAGCCCTCAAAGTATGACGTTTTAGCCTCCAAAGGCAAAACATTGGGCTAGTAGGGGCATGTGTGAGGTCCTCCAAGGAATCTCTCAAGCCTCCAAAGGTTTTCATCATCATCTGAAGTGCGGGACATGGTCTCCAACCGGTGGGATTCAAGCCCGAAAGAAGCCCAAGTTAGGCTTGTTCTTCCAAATTTGTCCACCAAACAAGGCCCTGCAAAGACAATGAATACACCCTCCAAGGATCTCAACTCAAATGCACCATAATAAGTAAATAAAGTCAATAAAAGAACCACCTAAGCATGTGTATCAAAAACCACCTCATCAAAATAAACAAGTGCTCAAAGACCCTATGCAACTTGCCAAGTCTGGGTATGGGAGGTTTGATAAGGTGACCTATTGGGTGAATCATCCCCTAGGTCAAGGAATGTTTCCTGAGTGGAACCCCTTTCTAAGACATGTGGAAATGATGATGTGGATGGGGGAAATACTTTTGGGCATGGCGTTCATGACATACAAGGGATCGTAGTGTCTCATTTATGGGTGCCTTTGTAGAGGGTGTGTTGCACCTTCGTTTTCAATGCATTCTTTTTCCAAGTTCAATAATTGCCATTAGTTAATTAAGGTCCAAACATTGGGTACTCCCTAGGGGTGAATCTATTAGCTCTGGGAGCAGTACCACAGTGTCACTTGAAGGGATAAGAACACATAGTTCCATGGGGGTATAGTCTAGCTTGTAATGCAGTTTGTGTAAATCCGTCAATCAAGTGGGACATTTATGTTATATGTTTGCTTTTGCAGGTCTTTGATTTTTTTAGGAGAATCATTTCATTGCTCTCAAGACCTCTTTGGGCGAGCATTTGGAAGGTTTATAATATGGCTTTTATCTTTTTCCATCTATCTCCCCTCTAGGCCTTCAGCCCCTTCTTCCCATGAAGTGAGGGACAACCCCTTCTTGGGTTAGTACACTCGAAAACCCAAAGGATAAGGAGATGGGGGGACCAAGTGTAGAAAGTGACAAGTATGGTCAGGAATGGAATGATGACTCATCAAGGGGACCTCCCAGTAGTAAACCAGTCCCTAAGGGTGACCACTTACTACGACACAATGTCAACCATCAAGGTGAAACAAGGCAAAGAGCATAATGTCCAAGCAGACGTTACATAATCAAAGTTGTTTTAAATGCAACAAACCCAAATGCCTCAAATATTGAAATGACACTCACCATAATACTTGGCTTGTACCTCATGGAGCAAGATCCAATGTCCTCAGGAAGCAAGCTGGTCTGGTGGATACCCTCATGATGAGCCTGGAACTGTGGTGGTGAAGCGAGTCTCTATATGTGAAAGTGGACATTGTTGGTCAAGTTGTCTCTCAATACTCTATGTCTACAACTTGAGGGCCTTGAGAAATCATCTCCTTGGTTATCCCTAGGAGTTGGGGATAACATCTGGCTCCTACTTTGGGACATGTACTCGTCGTAGAGTGCATGAGAACCGCAACATCTCTTGGTGTACCTGTGCCTACATTGAAACATAAAACTGTAAAATCCAGGGTGGTTCTATCACCCTTCATCCATATATATCAAAAGCCAAAAATGACAACCTATCTAAAAAAAGAAAATTTTGCATTTTTTCATAAATCTAAACTAAACATGAAATCATTGTGCAAGTAGAACAAAATGAAAAATGAAATGCAACTAAACTATCATGAGCAATCAATATGGAAATGCAGGAAATCAAAATGACCTACCTACTTACCTGGGGCCCTAGCCTTGAAGAAGTCAAGTGCCTTGAATGTAGGGCCGGAGAAGAGACCCATCCACTGGTAATGGCATATTTCTCCCATCCAAAGTTGTCAAGTAATACTTCTCTCTTTCGAACTTCTTCTTAATAATGTAAGGACCAAGCTAAGCACCATCATCCTTTTGTTCATATTTAGGCTTGCCCTTCTTCTTGTCCCACATGAACGCAGGAATTCCTTCACTGTAGTTGATGTAAGGTATATTCTCGATGTAAGGATAGGAAGGAGGTCCTATGTTGACTACGTTTTTGATGGCTTCCTCACGTTCTTTGCTTTCTTTATCTTCTTTCTTCAATATCGGGATGGACCCTGGTTCTTTCCCTTGGAACTTAGCAAGCTTTTCTTTGTACTCATATGTCCTTGGGAGCGGCGTATCTATGCAATCTTCTTGCATGAAAGGTAAGTCTCGTGCATCATACTCAATGGTTTATGGAACCTCATCAAACTCACCTTCACTTGTGTAATCAGGACCGTTGGTGTCCATCACATGCTTGTTGGCCTGCTCTCGACTATATAATATCTCAAATGTGCCATCTTCCATGGGAATGTGTTCATGGGTAAGATCCATGCTAAGAAAACCTTCAAGAGAAGCATACCAACTCCTTGATAAGAGCATCCCCCAAGCGTCTGGAACATCAATCACTACAATGTTCATAAGGAGGATGATATGCGGAAAATCAATCAGGAAGACTTCAAGGTTCTCACACAGTCCATAAACGTTAACCCTCTTAGAATCAATGCCACACACATTTCCATATGGTCAGGTCGTCTTTATGCCAAGTTGTTCCATCACCTTCAAAGACATGACATTTGTTGAGGCCCCATAATCCAGCATACAATTGTTTACGCGGAGGCCATTCGTGCCCAAGGAAAGATAGAAAGGAGGGTTGTTGTCCCTTTACCGATCAAGATACACGGTGTTGAAAATTATTGGAGGATCCTCCTTCTCAGTTGGTACATGTAATAACTTCAATATTTCCCTCACAAAAGGAATTTTTCACATTTCTGTTACAAGGACCATCATATTCAACTTCCCAAAATGGTTGCAACGTCTATGTTCAATTGAATCTCATCTTCTATTGGAGATGGCTTTGGAAGAAACTCACGTACTGGAGGTGGAAGTAGTGAGACCACCTTTTTTGTATATGGAGGAAGAGAGACTTCTTCTGGCTGAGGGGGAGCGAAAGGTTGCGACATAGGAACTAAATCTTTATTTCTTCTAGTGTATGTCAAAAATTCCCTCTTCCTCAGTTCCTTTTGTTGATCATCTATTAGTTGATTTAACACTCAGAGTCTTCCCTCTCTTTACCCCTGTCTTTTGGCCTCGTCAATTTGTTCCTGTGTGACCTCTTCCTCTTGGAAGTTACACATCGTATCAATGAAGTTCATATTGTTAAGAGAGTCTTCATCTTGTCAGGGACATTCATCTTCTCTGTGAGGTTCCTGACATGGCGAACACCACACTGTCTTCTCTTTGTTGACAATTCCAACTGGGTTCAATGTATTGGGGGCAACTGGGTTCAATGTATTGGGGGCCTTTGCTTCTTGTTGAGGCATTTGTTTCCAACATGTGGCATCTCTTCATTATCTAGCAAAATGAGGTCTAGAGGCAGATTGATTCATTTCCACAATGGTTAATCGACCCATGATTTGATTCTGAGCTTGGACAAACTGAGTACTCATCTGATCTATCTTATGAGTCAAGAGGGCAATTGGATCAGGAGAACTGCTACTGGAAGCCTTAGTCTTTGTCTCTACCTTGGCATGAGGATATTGAAAAGGATCAACCTTTGAGTCAAGGAGGTTCTCTTTGATTTCCGCATTGTACTCTTTGGCTTGTGCCAAGGTGGTTGGCTTCTTGTCCTTCAGAATGAAACAAAATTGCCCATCGAATGTATTCATGTAAAGGAGGTGAACAATTGCAGTTGAAGGGCATAGATCTGTCAAGATTTGACTGTACAATATGTCAAACCTGTTGTCTAATTCATTTAATGTTTCATTCTCCTTTTTCTTTATTTGATTGAACTATGCTACAAGCATTACATTGTCTTTCTTCGTTGTCCATCTGTTCTTGAATACATTGGAAAATTCTTCATAAGATGCTATGTGATTGTCAGGTAAGCCTCTCAACCACCTCTAAGTATCTTTGGTTAGTGATGAGTCTAGTAGCTTCATTGCCACATCCTCATGTTCCACTTCTGCATTGTCCATGTCTCGTCCCATGGCATAGAAATGATCATCAATAATGACCACATTATTTCTTGGAAATTTTGGCAACCATTTATGAGACTCTTTTGGCATGGTATTGGGATATTGTTCAACAACATAGGTATTCCAATATAGGACGAACACCTTTAGTAACCACTCACACAACCAGATCAAAGATAAACACATAGATGTTTTGACGTGGTAAAACCCCTACGGGGAAACATCCACGACCCTAGCCAACACGACCACTTGGAGCAATTTATTAATGCAAAAGAAAAAGATTACATAAATATTTTACAATAGAGTTTCTCACAATTGATCATCGACAAATGACCCTCCATGCTCTTTAAATAGAGATCATGGACCAATCGGGTGTTAAGCCACAGATCAATGGTCGTTAAGATCGAGGAGAATATGAACCATCAGATCACTCTATGTCGGGAACATATCGTGATCGTCAGATTTCCTAACTACAAATGCATATTAATCCATACTAAAGAAACACACTTTTACCTAACGACACATTAGACCAAGTAGATCTTAACTAACTCTTAAGTGTCTAAATATCCTAACATCTCCCCTTAAGAATAACTTGGGACATGATTAAAGGATTTACAATAGAGACACAATAGGAGAATGAAGGAGGCATTAGAGCCTATCCCCCCTTGATGACAACTTCTTGAGCTCCTAACATAGATAGAAGTTTGGAAAACTTTGCTTCTATAAGAGACTTTGTGAAAATGTCTGCAACTTGATCTTCTGAAGGGAAAAAGAGCACTACAATAACTTGATCATGAATGAGCTTTCTGATGAAGTGCATGTGTAGCTCGATGTGTTTGTTGCTCTGATGTTGAACTGCGTCTTTGGCGAGCTTGATGGAACTCTGATTGTTGCACCAAAGGTTGATTGAATGTTGTTGTTGAATCCAAACTCTAAAAGGGTTTGTCGAAGCCACAAGGCTTCCTGACTTGCATTTAACGTTGCTCGGTACTATGCATAAGCTGAAGAAAGTGCAATAGCATGTTGTTTATTACAGGACCAAGTGATAGGTCTTGAACCAAGGCTGGAAACACAACCTGCAGTAGACTTCCGATCATCAGGGTCATCGGCCCAATTTGAATCAATGAAACCAACCAATGAAGGAGTCCCCCCTGAACTGTAATGTATATCGAACTAAAATGTACCACGAACATAGCGAAGTATCCTTTTAGCTGCTTTCCAATGGATTTCATGGGGTGTTTGCATATACCGAGCAACAAGACCAACACCAAAGGAAAGATCAGGACGGGTATGAGTCAAGTATAAGAGGCTACCGACTAACTGATGGTACAAGGTGGCATCAATTTCGGGAGAAGTACAGGTGGCAACAAGCTTGACTCCAGACTGGAAGGCAGAAGGGGATGGTTTACAATCTTCCATGTGAAAGCACCGAAGAAAGTCACAAGCATACTTAGACTAGGAAAGAAAAATTCCTTCATTGATTTGCAAAACTTGGAGGCCAAGGAAATAGTGCAAAAATCCTAAGTCTGTCATTTCAAATTTCTTCTCAAGGTTGGTTTTCACATGGTTTAAA
>ML784673.1:39314-50345 GCA_009831015.1 Picea engelmannii
GAGTCTCTGAAACTTGAGCCAAAAGAGAAGAGGCTCATTGTATCTGTATACATGTCCGAATTTGATCTAAAGGATCACTAACAAGATCATTAGTTGATTCTCGTGTTGAACATATTTTAAAACTAGGAAGTGGTGGAGCTAGTGTTGGTTCAAGTTCAAAGGAATCATTTGGAGGAAGGTGAGCAGGAAGAGGTGAATTTTCATCCTCACTGTCATCATTTGAAGAAGAAACCAGAATAGGAACAAAAGAAGGCACAAACATCGAAGATGGCTCACAGGCCGAAGAAGGCACAATCGTCGAATTAGGCTCACAGGCCAAGATATTTTCATCAAATTTAACATCTCTTCTAATAATAATTTCATTATAGTGTGGTTGAAGAAGTCTATAACCTTTGACATCTTTAGAATAACCAACAAATATACACTTCTCACTTTTAGGCTGTAATGCTTTCCTTTTCTCATCAGGAATGTGAGCCCATGCTATACTGCCAAATACACATAAGTGACTTACATCTGGTTTAATTTTAGTCCAATCTTCTTCCGGTGTTATATTTTTAAGAGCCTTTGTGGGAGTGTGATTTACTATGTAATTTGCACAGTTGATGGCTTCCGCCCAATACTTTAGACTTAATCCCTTAGATTGGATCATACAATTAGACATTTCTTTTAATGTGTGGTTCTTTCTCTCAGTAACACTAGGTATTCCAACAGAGGACAAACACCTTCAGTAACCACTCACACAACCATATCAAATATCAACACACCGATGTTTTGATGTGGTAAAACCCCTATGGGGAAACATCCACAACCCCAGCCAACGCGACCACTTGGAGCAGTTTATTAATGCAAAAAAAAAAGATTACAGAGAGATTTTACAATAGAGTTTCTCACAATCGATCATTGGAAAATGAACCTCCATGCTCTTTAAATAGAGATCATGGACCAATAGGGTGTTAAGCCACAGATCAATGGTCATTAAGATCGAGGAGAATATGAATCGTCAGATCACTCTATATCGGGAACATATCGTGACCGTCGAATTTCCTAACTACAAATGCATACTAATGCATACTAAAGAAACACACTAAGAAACACACTTTTACCTAATGACACATTAGACCAAGTAGATCTTAACTAACTCCTAAGTGTCTAAATATCCTAACAGATATCCGGGGATGGTGGCCATGTTCAGGGGATTATAGAGATATTTTGCCCAAGGGTGAGCCATTGGAGAAAGGGGAAGGGTACCTCGGAAAAGGGTTTTGGCAACGAGAGATTTAAGAGGAGGCCTTCTTCAATAAACCTTAGAAGGTTTGAATCTCCCTGGGGGAAAAGTCTTAAGGGAAGACGGATTTAGGGAAAGTGGAGTCGGCAGCTGAGATTCAAGAAGAGATCATCAAAGGTGGAAGGGGAACGTCCTTCAAGTGGAGTTGCCAGGAAAGCTAGGGGTAAAGGCTTTGGGATAGTAGCTTGCCAAAGTGTCGTTAGGGCACGAAAGAGGATTCAAAATCCTCCCCTACAATGACGCCAAAATGTTATCACACAAATTATAGGTTGGGCAAATCCCGACCCGAACCACAAGATGGAGACAACTAGGAGAATACCTACCCATTATCACCTCAGATAGGGATTCCCCCCTTGAGGTGATCACTTCACCTCTAAAGTGACGAGAATACCTATTTGAGGTGTCATTCGGTAGGTATTCTCCTAGTTGTCACCATCTTGTGGTTTGGGTCGAGATTTTCCCAATCTACAATTTGTGTGATAACATGTTCCATGTTTTGATGGGTAGAGAACAAATCAACAACCACAATTGATTCAAGGGACTACATCTAATGGTTGTTGAGCATTAAGGTTTATGCTATGTCTAGTGAATACATAATGTGTGAATTAGGAGGAATTTGGGACCAATTTTGAAGGATTTATGAAGTCCAAATTTTAAGGAAGAGTCAAGTGATCTAGAGCCTATATCATGAGTAATATGTTTTCGATATGTGGACAAACCCTTGGGTGTATGCTCTGTATAAATAACGATGCTCAAATCCAAGTCAGTTAAGAGTGGAAGTGTGTGTGATCATGTGAAGAGAAGCTTTGAGGTTCTGAGGATGAAAGGAATATAATGGAATCGTCTAAGGGTGGTTGGGATGTGCAAGGTATAAGGAACTTATGAAATAAAGAAGATTGTGAACTAAAGGAATGTGTTGTGACAACATAGACAAAGAAAAAGTATTATTCAAGTGAGAGCTTGAGGGAAAGAGAATATTTGACATTATTGACAGAATGAGGAGATTGGTATCTCTAATAAGTTGGTGCCTATATATTATTGAGTTGGTGCTCAGCTTGTTGGACATGGTGTTATGGTATTGGTATTTATGTCAAAGAGAGTACATGGCATTGGTGTTGACATTGATGCAAAAAGGATCAATATGGTTATCATAATCAATGGTTAATATTGTATTATCATTGAGACAAAATGTTGGATATGGTGTGTCTTTGATGTCAAAAAGAGGTCACTGTCTAAACAAGGATATAAAAGGTCTGGTATAAACCTGAAAGAGATCATCAATCAAAATATTTATGCAAGTATAGAGGATTGAGAGTGTAGAAGGCACATGTGGCCAAAAAGGCTAGTTAGAGGCCAAATACATGTAGATCAGGCCTATGGAGCATATAGGTTCTTTGTAACAGTTTATATACAACAAGTTTGTATAAATGGAATGAAGACATTCTGTTTCGGGTAAATAAGTTGTTTATGTGATTTTTATGTCCATGTAACCTAACTCCCTTATATATATGAAATATTTGTGGATAAATTCAAGTATCTGGAAGATGAGAAGGTTTTGCAGGCTTATGAATGTTGGTGGAAATGCTCCTTTCTAATAGAGTTACAATTAATGTTCCTCGAGTTATTGGAAATCGGTACAATGATCATTGATCAAGTTTACAATCAATGATCCATGTCAAGGAATAAGTGAGGATCATGCACATAATGACAAGATTAGTGGGAATTGTCCAAATAGAATGGAGAAAGCTACAAAACCGTCGGATTGTCAAATGAATAAACCCGAGGCATCTTATTATAAAAAAAAGTTAATCGTTGTGGAAAAACATTAATCGTTTGATCAGAATGGCAGTAAGCAGATCCGACAACCCTAAATTTATTTCGTGTTGAAACTAGCGCAAAAGTAAATGTAGGGGAGGACTCGAAAATAATTTTATGTTATACTTAATAATCCACATGTCAAGCATCACATTGTATCACATTTTGGCATAGTAATTATTCTGCATGCATGTTTCATTTGTGGAAGTCACGTGGACCGTTCACTCAAATGATTGATTAAATCTGAATCATAGATCTGTATAAGCACCTCAAAGAACACATGGATCGTTCACTCAATCGATGATTAAAACCTAGTTGTTGATTTGTTTTAGCTTTGAGATAAGCACTGTGCATTCTCTCTCTCAGTCATAGGTCGAAGTCTTATGGGATCTCAAAGCAATTAAGAGGCTAAACCGAGATAACACTTGGTCATAGGGAGTGGTCACCTAGTGATAATAAAAAGGTGCCTTTAGGATTGTGTAGAGAACAAGCCTTGCACATTATGCATTTAGATGTTAGTCATAGCGTTGTGGTCCCATGGAAAAAGAGCCATGAATTAAACACCTAGCAAATATTTGATACAGGAAATACACTAGAGAGCACATAAACACTCGGATTTGATCCTTGAAGAATTGTGGATGCAGGGGAAGTGTGGAGTTCCATTCTGCATATTTGATTAGGTAATTATGACGACCAAACAAAGGATCGAGAGTCCTCTTCAGCTTAAAACTTGGAATAACTGTCATGAAATAAAAGAGCATCAAGAAGAACATATCTTGCACCATTTTGAAACATTTGAATAAAAGTCCGGTATTGTTGAAAGGATCTTGGATTACCAGTGCCAATTGAGAATATGATTATTATATTAATTTATTAAATAGATTTTTGGAGATGAAGCAAGGTCGCCCAATTACTTAACGATAATGATAAAGGACGAAATTTGTTGTTAAATTTACATCAATAATATAAAAAGACGCATTGGTTCATTTGCACTTTTTATGAAGAGACACAATGGTTCATGTCATACATCTTTTGGAAGTTTATATATACAGAAGGGAATGGTGAGAAGAAAGTGTCTATGTGGTCCAATTCAGAATATCAAAACAAAAATAGAATATAAAGAAGAATCCTTAAGACATTTATGAAATAAGGGTGGAAGGGAGGATTGCATTCCTCTATAGGTTGAAGTCTGAAACAAGGGAGTTGGTGCTCTAAACACGGAGTTGGTGCTTCCTAGAGTTGGTGCTCTAAATAGGGGGTTGGTGTCTCCTTGAGTTGGTGCTCAAAATAAGAGAGATCGATGTCTTCTACACATTGTAACTTGTACCTATTGTGATTGTTATAATTAACTTATGTTTTCAGTACATTCTTGTTGATCAAATTGTTGTGATTAATAAGTTTTATAATTAATTATTATTAAATTATTGAAAAAGAAGCAATAATGATTCACCCCTCCCTCTCAGTATTGGCCAATATTTCAACAATTGGTATCATAGTAGGTTCCTTCATGACAGTCTAACCACTTGAAGGTAGATTATGAGAAATCCAATGGATCAACAAGAAGGAATATCCTCCAACAGAGCACCATTGTTCAAAGGAAATGATTATGCATTTTGGAGTATAAGGATGGGAAGTTACCCGATGGCTCTTGGATGTGATGTTTTGTTATTTGTGGTAAATGGTTACATTACACCAACTACTGCACCTTCAGATGTTGCTGCAAAGAAACTATGCAATGATAATTCAAGGGATGTTAATGCAATTCTGGGTGGATTACCAAATCCTATATTTGTAAAAGTGATGCACTGTAAATCAACAAAAGAAATCTGGGACAAACTTAAAGTCATCTATGAAGGAGATGGAAAAGTCAAGAAAGACAAACTTCAAACATATAGAGGGCAGTTTGAAATTTTGAAGATGAAAGAGGAAGAAAACATTGCAGAATATTTCCAAAGAGTATATGAAATAGTTAATTCAATCAAAGCATTCAAAGAAGATTTAAAAGACAAAATTATTGTCCAAAACATGCTTAGATCATTACCAATGAAATATGATGCTAAGGTATCCACCTTGGAAGATTGAGAAGACCTTGTCAAACTTACAATGGATGAACTTCATGAGATTCTCATAGCCTATGAAATGAGAACCAGGCAAGAAAAGTCATCAAAAAGGGAAACAACCTTCAAAGCATAAAAAACAACTAAGAACCATGAGCTTGTGCCAAATGAAAATCACTCAGACATATCAGATGAAGAATAAGCCAATTTTATAAGGAAACTCCATAAGGGGTAAAGGAAATATAAAGGGAAGTTACCCTTCAAATGCTTCAACTATGGCAAAGTTGGGCATTTTTCCTCCAAATGTCCCTATCCCAAGTAGGTGGATAGTGATGATGAAGATACTTATAATCATAAATAACTTAAGAAGAGAAAAAATGGAAACAAACAGAAATTATACAAGAAAAAGAAAAATTTCTACTCCAAAGAAGACAATAGTTCATCTCACATGAGTGAAGATGACGAGACAAAACTTTTATTTATGGGCATAGAATCTCAAAATAAAGCTGTTAATGATATTGAAGAAAAATCTGAAGTTGAAGGAGAAGTAGACCTTGAAGGAGAACTTATTAGTGCTCTTGAAGAACTAAGGAAGTATAAAAAGAAGAACAAGTCATCGAAAGAACAACTAGTGGAATATGAAGGGAAACAAAAATCAAGAGAAAAGGAAGTTTCAAAAACTATCAAAGAATCAGAACAAATTATTATTGACTTGAAGACTAAACTCCAAGAAGCCAAAAGAATTGAAGTAATTTTAAAACAACTTAATGATAAACAACAAGATTGTGAAAAGCTAGAGGATGAAATTGTGTTTCTAAAAGGAGAACTCGAGAAAGGGAAGAAACACTCAAGATTTGAAAACAACTCAAAAATCTTGGACAATACTCTTAGCATTCAAAGATCATCAAGCAATATGATAGGGCTGGGTTATGACCAAAATAATTTTAACAAAGATTATAACTCTACATCTTAGGAAACTAACAAATATCCAAAAAGTTATGCAGCTACCCTTTAGAGCTATCTCAATAGGAAAGAGGACAAGATAAAAGTTAATTTTAATCTACAGAAATATGCTCTACTTTCAAAAGAAAATGAATACAGATGGAATACAATTACAACTCCCTCCAAAAGGTATCAACATCTCTTTCTTGGATATTGCTTCTCTTGAAATAATTTTGGGCATAAATGTTGGATCATGTTGTCATTGATGCCAATTGTTTGATTGATTGATGTCAAGTGATTGATTGATGCCAAATGATTGATTGCTTGATGATTGATTTAATGTAATATGTATTGTCCTTGATGAGAATGCATAGATGAAGATGGATCAACGAGTTGTCATTGATATGATGAAGATGGATCAATGAGTTGTCATTGATACATGATGAAGATGGATCGATGTGGTTTCATTGGTATATGATGCACTATTGGAAAAATGTATAGATGACTCATTATTGTCTTATCATGATTGATAAGGTGCACAAATGGATGAACTCAAAAGTGGCCCCCTTATGGTGAAAGCCCTCACAGGAAGTCGCTTTGCGGATTGAGTTATCCTAGAAGAATGGTTGGAGGATCGATGCTCTCATTATTGTCTTATCATGATTGATAAGGTGCACAAATGGATGAACTCCAAAGTGGTCACCTTATGGTGAAAGCCCTCACGGGGAGACGCTTTGCAGATTGAGTTATCCTAGAAGAATGGTTAGAGGACCCATGCATGTGTGTGGAATAATGAGATGGAGATCAAGGAAATTGTTGGTGAAAGTATCCTAGATGGATAGTGCTTGTCATGCCATTTTTGATGGTATGTGGAATGTCACAAAACTCCTCATGGTTTGAGAGTTATGGCCTTACGAAGATGAATGACCCCCACATGAAGGCTTGAAGGCCCCAAGGTCAAAGAAGTCAAAGTGACCTAAAAGAAGAAGAAGAAGAAAATTGTTGCTTGAGCCAAATAGACGAAAGTTGGCTATGGCACAAAAGAATGGGACATATAGGTTTTTACAACTTGATAAAAGTTAGTAACAAAGAAGTTGCGAGAGATATGCCAAGAATTATTAAACCCTCAAACTCTGTTTGTAGGCACTGCCAACATGGAAAGCAGACAAGAGTAAGATTCAAGACAAAATAATACTCTACATCAAAACCATTAGAACTTGTTCTCACTGGCCTTTGTGGGCCAACAGGAACCAAAATCATACAAGGTGAACATTACTTCATTCTACTTATTGATGACTATACATGAATGACTTGGTTATCCTTTCTCAAAGAAAAATAAGAAGCATTCAACACATTCAAAATCTTCAAAGCACATGTTGAAAATGAGACTGATCTCAAAATCAAGTGCCTAAGATCAGAATGGAAGAGAAGTTACCTCATATGAGTTCAATGAGTTTTGTGGATTACATGGAATTAAAAGACACTTTTCATCCCCAAGAAATCCTCAACAAAGTGGAGCGGTTGAAAAGAAGAATAGAATTGTCCAAGAAGTAGCCAGAACTATGTTAAATGAAACCAAACTACAAGATATCTATTGGAGAGAAGAAATGCATACAACAATATGCATACTCAACAGAACACAACTTAGAGTTAATCATGACAAGACACCATATGAGTTATGGTTTGACACACCAACATCAGTTAAACACTTCAGAGTCTTTGGGAGCAAATGCTATATAAAAAGAGATGATGATAATCTTGGAAAATTTGATTCCAAATTAGATGAAGCCATATTTCTTGGTTATTCATCCAATAAAAGGGCTTACAAATGCTATAATCTAAGACTGCACAAAATTGTGGAAAGTGAAAATGTAAAGATTGATGATCTAAAATCTAGAAGAATCAAATCTCAAGACAATTCACAAGTTGATGAAAGAAGAAGAGATGATGTTGATGAAGAAGAAACTGAAGAAATACAAGAAGAAGAATCACAAAGTGAAGAATAAAAATAAGAGGAAGCATCACCAAGACAAGAGTCAAGAGCACCATCAAGAAGAGTACAAAGAGATCATCTTGAAAGTCAAATCATAGACAGCAAAAGTGTTGGGGTTGAAACTAGAAGAAAACTAACATTTGTATAAGAACAAGTAATGCTCTCTCTAATATAACCCAAAACATTTACAGAGGCCAACAAAGATAAAGATTGGATCAAAGCCATGAATGAAGAGCTTGATCAAATAGAAAAGAATCAGACCTTGGATCTTGTCCCAACACCAATAGACAAAAATATGGTAGGGACCAAGTGGTTTTCAAAAATAAATTTAACGAAGATGGTCAAGTTATCAGGAATAAAGTAAAACTAATGTGCAAAGAATATGCTCAAGTAGAAGGGACTGATTTTGAGGAAACATTCACCCCAGTGGCCAGATTATAAGCTATCATAATGATCTTGGCATTTGCATGTTTCAGAAACTTTAACATATATCAAATGGATGACAAATCAACATTCTTAAATGGAAATCTAGAAGAAGAGGTTCATGTAGAACAACCTAAATGATTTATGTTATTAGAAAATAAAGAGTATGTCTGCAAATTAAAGAAAGCATTGTATGGTCTCAAACAAGCCCCCAAGGCATGGTTTTCAAGACTTGATAATCATCTACAATAGCAAGGATACAAAAGAGGATCTATTGACAACAATCTTTACATTAAAATTGAAAATCAAAATATGATTATTGTTGTAGTATATGTGGATGATATCATGTTTGGGAGTAATCAAAATCCTCTAAGCAAACGATTTGCTGCAAAAATGCAAAAACAAATTGAAATGTCAATGATTGGTGAACTAAGATTCTTCTTGGGTTTACAAGTTTCAAAATTGGACAAAGGCATATTCACGTCTCAGACTAAATACATTAAATAAACATTGAATAAATTTCAGATGGAAGAATGTAAACCTATGAACACTCCTATGGTTACAGGATGCAAACTAACAAAGACGATGAATCATTAGAAGTAGACCAAACCCTGTATAGATCAATGATTGGTAGCCTATTATATGCAACAACAACAAGACTATATATCATGCAAGTTGTAGGATTAGTGGCCAGATTTCAATATGCACCTAAAGAGACTCACATGCAGGAATCTAAAAGAATTTTCAGCTATCTTAAAGGCACCTTGGATTTTGGATTATGATATCCAAAAGGAGAAGACTTCACTTTAACTGCATATACTAATGCAGATTGGGCTGGTAGTGTAGATGACAGAAAGAGAACCAATGGAAGAGCATTCTTCCTAGGAAAATGTCTTGTGTCATGGCTAAGTAAAAAGTAATCCTCCATATCACTATCTACAACAAAAGATGAATATATTGTCGTTGCATCTTGTTGCACTCAAGTAATCTGGATGAAACAAACCCTAGAATACCTACAAGTAAAGTATGATCATCCTATTATTATTAACTGTGACAATATCGGTGCTATAAATCTCTCTAAGAATCCTATCATGCATTCAAAAACCAAGAATATCCCAATTAAATTTCATTGTTTGAGAGAACAGGTTTCTCAAAAAATTGTTAAAGTGGAATATGTGGATACTGCAGAACAAATTGCAGATATATTCACAAAACCTTTACCCAAGAGTACTTTTGAATACCTTAGACAGAAATTGGGGGTAATCTCCATATCCAATTGAATTGCACAAGTTTCATCAAGGAAGGAGTACATGGGCAGAGGGAGTATAACCTCAGGGGGAGCAAAGCAACATCCCTTTTGCCATTTCTGTCAAAAGGGGAGAATAAACAATAAAACTCAATCACAATAAAGAGTTTTCACTTTGTTGCCATCGATGCCAAAGGGGGAGAATGTTGGACATGGTGTTATGGTATTGGCATTGATGTCAAAGAGAGTATATGGTGTTGGTGTTGGCATTGATGCAAACATGATAAATATGGTTACCATGATCAACAGTTAATATGGTATTATCATTGAGACAAAATGTTGGATATGGTGTGTCTTTGATGTCAAAAAGAGGTCATTGTCTAAACAAGGATATAAAAGGTCTGGTATAAACCTGAGATCATCAATCACATAATTTATGCAAGTATAGAGGATTGAGAGTGTAGAAGGCTTGTGTGGCCAAAAAGGCTAGTTAGAGGCCAAATACATGTAGATCAGGCCTATGGAGCAGATAGCTTCTTTGTAACAGTTTATGTACAACAAGTTTTATAAATGGAACGAAGACATTCTGTTTCGAGTAAATAAGTTGTTTATGTGATTGCTATGTCCCTGTAACCTAAGTACCTTATATATATGAAGTATTTGTGGATAAATTCAGGTCTCTGAAAGATGAGAAGGATTTGCAGGTTTAGGAATGTTGGTGGAAACCCTCCATTCTAATAAAGTTATAGTTAATGTTCCTTGAGTTATTGGAAATCGATCCAATGATCATTGATTAAGTTTACGATAAATGATCCATGTCAAGGAGTAAGTGAGGATCATGCAAAAAATGAAAAGGTTAATGGGAATTGTCCAAATAGAATGGAGAAATCTACAAAAACCGTCGAATTGTTAAAGGAATAAACTCGAGTCGTTCAATTATAAAAAAAAAACAGTTAATCATTTTGGAAAAACATTAATCGTTTGATAAGAATGAGAGTAAGCAAATTCAACAACCCTAAATCTATTTCGCGTTGAAACTAGCGCAAAAGTTAATGCAAAGGGAGGACTCGAAAATAATTTTACGTTATATTTAATAATCCACATGTCAAGCATCACATTTTGGCATAGTAATTATTCTGCGTGCATGCTTCATTTGTGGAAGTCATGTGGATCGTTCACTTAAACGATTGATTAAATTTGAATCATAGATGTATCTAAGCACCTCGAAGAGCATACATATCATCCACTCAATCAATTATTAAAACCCAAC
>ML784673.1:57794-94661 GCA_009831015.1 Picea engelmannii
ACTTTCCTTCATCTCATTATTCCACAATTAAGCATGAGTTATCTTACTCCGCAAATCATCTTCCCATGAGGGCTTTCACCATAAGGGGACCACTTTGGAGTTCATCCATTTGTGCACCTTATCAATCATGATAAGACAATAATGAGAGCATGGTTCCTCTAACCATTCTTCTAGGATAACTCAATCCACAAAGCGTCTTCCCGTGAGGGCTTTCACCATAAGGGGACCACTTTGGAGTTCATCCATTTGTGCACCTTATCAATCATGATAAGACAATAATAAGTCATCTATACATTTTTCCAACAATGCATCATATACCAATGAAACCACATTGATCCATCTTCATCATGTATCAATGACAACTCATTGATCCATCTTCATCATATCAATGACAACTCATTGATCCATCTTCATCTATGCATTCTCATCAAGGACAATACATATTATATTACATCAATCATCAACCAATCAATCCTTTGAAATCAATCAATCACTTGACATCAATCAATCAAACCATTGGCATCAATGACAACATGATCCAACAATAAGCACTATGCACACTCACTCTCGGTCATAGGTCAAAGTCTTATGGGATCTCAAAGCAGTTAAGGGGCTAAACCGAGATAACACTTAGTCATAGGGAGTGGTCGCCTGGTGATAATAAAAAGGTGCCTTCAGGATTGTGTAGAGAACAAGCCTTGCAAATTATGCATTTAGTTGTTAGTCACAACGTTGTGGTCCCATGGAAAAAGAGCCACGAATTAAGCACCTAACAATTATTCAATATAGGAAATACACCAGAGAGCACATAAATGCTCAGATTTGATCCTTGAAGAAGTGTGGATGCAGGGGAAGTGTGGGGTTCCATTATGTATATTCGATTAGGTAATTATGATGACCAAACAAAGGATTGGGAGTCCTCTTCAACTTAAAACTGAGAGTAGTTGTCATGAAATAAAAGAGCATCAAGCATAACATAGCTTGCACCATTTTGCAGCATTTGAATAAAAGTCTAGTACCGTTGAAAGGATCCTTGATTACCAGTGCCAATTGAGAATATGATTGTTATATTAATTATTTATTAAACGGATTTTTGCAGATGAACGAAGGTCACCCAATTACTTAATGATAATGATAAAAGAAGAAATTTGTTGTTAAAACTACAACAATAATATAAAAAGACACATTGGTTCATTTACACTTTTTATGAAGAGACATAATGGTTCATGTCATACATATTTTGAAAGTTTATAT
This sequence comes from Picea engelmannii, assembly GCA_009831015.1. Lineage (NCBI taxonomy): Eukaryota > Viridiplantae > Streptophyta > Pinopsida > Pinales > Pinaceae > Picea > Picea engelmannii. Next base: position 59,049 of record ML784673.1, read on the forward strand.
ATAAATAAAGGAATGGTGAGAAGAAAGTGTCTCTGTGATCCAATTTAAAAGATCAAAACAGAAGCAGAGTTCAAAGAATAATCTTGAAGACATTTATGAAGTAAGGGTGGAAGGGAGGAGCAAGGGAGGATTGGAGTCCTCTACATGTTGAAGCCTGAAACAAGGGCATTAGTGATCTAAATAGGGAGTTGTTTCTTCCTAGAGTTGGTGCTCTAAATAGGGGGTTGGTGTCTCCTTGAGTTGGTGCTCAAAAGAAGAGAGACTGATGTCTCCTACACATTGTAACTTGTACTTTTTGTGATTTTTATAACTAATCTCTGTTTTCAGTACATTTTTTTTTATCAAATTGTTGTGATTAATAAGTTTTATAATTAATTATTATTAAATTATTTAAAAATAAACAATATTGATTCACCCCCCCTCTCAGTATTGGCCAATATTTCAACACAACTAAGGGGATTGGTGTCTCCTACAGGTTGGTGCCTACATACAATGCTGAGTTGGTGCTTAGCTAAGGGGATTGGTGCCTCCTGCAGGTTGGTGCCTGCAAACATTGTAACAGTAGGTTGGTGCCTACATGATTATATAAAAGAATTATTTTGTGGTTTTCTCCCATTTGGGTTTCCACATTAAATCTCTATGTACTGTGGATTGTATGTTCATGTTTTTTTTATCTTTAACTGTTATAGTTGGTAAAGAAACACATTGATAAATATTGTAAGAAAAGAAAAGTAGTCTTATACTGATTCACCCCCCCCCCTCAGTATAAATAAATGTGCCAACAATTGGTATTAGAGCGAGTTCCTTCGAAAATAGTCAAACCACTGGAAGGTGAATCCCTGCAACACAAACGGATAAACATGAAGGCATTTCCACAAACAAAGCTCCATTATTTGATGGATCAAATTTTGTCTTCTGGAGCATAAGATTGAAAACTTGTTTGTTGGCACTTGGGTTTGACATTTGGAATGCAATTAAGAATGCTTACACAACCCCAACAACTCCACTTATAGATACAAATGGAAAGATGCTCAGTAATAAAAATTCTAGGGCCAAGAATGCAATTCTGTGTGGTTTGGTAGAACCAATATTTGTCAAAATTAAGCATTGTCGTTCAACAAAGGAGATGTGGGACAAGTTACATAACATTTATGAAGGAGACTACAAGGTCAAGAAGGAAAAACTGCAAACCCATAGAGGACAATTTGAAACCCTTAAGATGAATGAAGAAGAGAATATTGCAGCCTATTTCCTTCATGTAGATGATATTGTCAACACCATCAGAGGACTAGGTGAAGAGGTTAAAGAAACCATCATTGTGCAAAAAGTGTTTAGGACACTTCCCTCAAGATTTAATCCCAAAATCTCTGCTATTGAGGAAATAAAGGACTTGGACAATCTGATAGTGGATGAGTTAGGTGGTATCCTCACTACATATGAAATGAGGATAGAACATGATAATCTAAAAAATCCATCAAGAAAGAAAGAAAATTTCAAGGCATCAAATAAGATAAATATAGAATAATACAAGACGAGTGACAACTCAGATAGTGAATTAGACGTAGAAGAAGCTAACTTTGCGAGAAATCTCAAGAGGGGGACATGCAAATACAAAGGTAAGATTCCCTTTAAATGCTTTAATTGTGGAGAAGTATGACACTGGTACTAAATGTCCTTATGCAAAGAATAGAAATAATAATGTAAAAGAAGATTCTAGTTTCAAAAGGTACAAGAAGGGTAACATTGAGAAGAGGAAAAAGTTATATAGACAAAAGAAGAATCTATATACTAATGAAGAAAACAACTTGTCTGATGACAGTGACAATGAAACAGAGGAAATTATCTTTATGGGTTTCAAGACACAAAATGATGTCCTAGAAAATGGAAATGAATACTCAACAAAAGAAGAGAGTCTTGAGATTTATGCAGAAGTAGATCTTGAAGGAGAGCTCATATGTGCTCTAAATGAAATAGATAAACTGAGGAACAAGAAATGGATACTAAAGGAGCAGTTGAAGAAGTACATAAAATAAATGCTCGAAATAAAAGAAAGTTCCAATGAAACTGAAAAGATCATCATCAACTTAAAAAACTCAAGTAGAAGAGGCAAAGAGAATTGAAGAAGTCTTAAGAGCCCAACTAAAAGAAAGAGAAGATATTTGCAGCAGTCTAGAATAAAAAATAGTTTATCTAAGAAAGGAGTTGGAAAGATCACATACCAACATGAAATTTGAAAAGATCTCTACAACCTTGAATGAACTCCTAAACTGTTAAAGATCACCTTTTGAAAAAAATGGTCTCGGTTACAATGAAAAGAAGGAAGTTGTTGATGAAGAAGCCTCGGCCTCTTCAAAACAGTAAAGTGAAGAAAGGACCAAGAGTTATGTTGATACACTCAAAAAATCTATCAAGGTTGAAGAAAAGAGGAAGGAAGAACAATATGTTCCACATAAGACAAATCTTCCTCACAAGGATAGAATCAGGAAGACTCTCCCATCAAGATGGAATCACACAATCAAGTACCAAAATTCTTTCTTTGGCTATTGTTATTCTTGCAATTGTTTTGGTCATAAAGCAATAGATTGTAGAACAAATATAAGAGGCGGTTACATGAGGAACAACAATAAAGATACCCATGGACTCTCAAGGAGAAATTACAACTCATTTTCCCTGTTTCTAGATTATAACATCATATATTATAACTGGAACGATTGTGGGCATATAGAAAAATTCCGCAGAAGTGATTTCAGAAAAAATCAGAAAGAGGAAATCCCAACAATCATGGAAAGAAATCAGGAACAAAAGGAGCAAAAGAAAGAAAAATCCTTTTTCATTCAAGCTACACTTCATGCACAAAGTAATAAGGATAAGTGATACATTGACAATAGGTGCTCTAGTCACATGACATGAGATATAACAAAGTTTATCACCTTGAAGAAAAATGAAGGTAGTGTTACCTTCGGTGACAATGGAAATTCAAAGATAGTTGGAAAGGGCACTCTTAGTCTTGACAATGTAAGAGCTAAGGTTGAAAAGGTTATGTGTGTTGAAAAATTGAAACATAATATTCTTAGTGTAAGCCAAATGTGTGACCGAGGACACACTCTCACTTTTGACTCCAAAGAATGTGAGATCAGAAAAGAAAATTCAAGGAAGTTGGTTGCAATAGCAACAAGGACCCCCAAAAATGTATACATTCTTGATGAAATCAATAGAGAAAAATGCCTCATCGAGCAGATAGATGAAAGTTGGTTGTGGCATAAAAGAATGGGCCATATGAATTTTGACAACTTGGTAAAAATTAGTACCAAACAAGCAGTAAGAGATATGCCAAAAATCACAAAACCCTCAAGCATTGTGTGCAAGTAGTGCCATCATGGAAAACAATAAGGGTGAGCTTCAAGATAAAGGAATATGCAACATACAAGCCATTGGAACTTGTGCATACAAACCTCTGTGGACCAAGAAGAACAAAAATCTTGCAAGGAGAAAGCTACTTTATTTTGCTCATTAATGATTATACAAGAATGACTTGGGTTACCTTTCTTAAATATAAATCTAAGGCATCTGAGAAATTTAAACCATTCAAAGCTTTAGTTGAGAATGAGATTGATAGGCAAATCAAATATTTAAGGTCAGATAATGGAGGTGAATTTACAACAAATGAATTTGAAGAATTATGTGAAGGTCATGGAATAAGAAGACACTATGCAGCTGCAAGAGCTCCTCAACAAAGTAAAGTAGTTGAAAGGAAAAATAGACATGTACAAGAAATCACCATGACAATGCTAAATGAAGCAAAACTATCAGATGACTTTTGGAGAGAAGCATTTTATATTGTTGTCTACATTCTAAACAAAGGGAAAATCAAAGTCAACAGTGACAAAACACCCTATGAACTATGGAAAGGTCAACCAATATCTGTCAAACACTTAAGAAACTTTGGAAGCAAGTGTTACATCAAACGAGATGACAAGGATCTAGGCAAGTTTTACTCAAGAGCAGATGAATGGATTTTTCTTGGATATTCATCAAGAAGCAAAGCCTATAGATGTTACAACAAAACACTGCAGAAGATTGTTGAAAGCGTTAATGTCGGAATAGATGAAGAAATACCACACATGAACAAATTGGAAGCATAAGAAATATATTGCAAGAAAGAAGAAGAAGAAGAATATCAAGAAAAAGAACAAGAAATTGAAGAAGAAAAAGAAGAAGAAACACAATTCCAAGATACACAAACACCATCAAGGTTTGTGTAGAAAAATCATCCAGAAAACTTAATTCTTGGTGATAAAAATGTTAAGACTCAGACTAGGAGAAAACTGGCAAGCAATTATGAATAGGTAAATCTCTCTTTAATATCTAAAATAGAGCCTAAATGCTTTGTAAAAGATGGTAATTATCAACATTGGGTGAATGCTATGGAAGAAGAGTTAAACTAGATTGAGAAAAATCAGACACAGGAACTTATCCCAAGACCCAAAGATAAAAATGTGATTAATACAAAGTGGGTATTCATGAATAATTTGAATGAATATAGAAAAGTAGTAATAAATAAAGCAAGATTGGTCTCTAAAGGGTATGCTCAAGTAGAAGGTGTCGACTTTAAGGAAACCTTTTCTCCTGTTGCAAGACTATAAGCCATAAGAATGTTTTTGACATTTGCAAGCTTTAAGAATTTTAAGGTGTATCAGATGGATGTCAAGTCGACATTACTAAATGTAGATTTAGAGGAAGACGTGTACATTGAACAACATGAAGGATTCTTATTGTCAGAAAAAATGAAGATTATGTTTGCAGATTGAAGAAAGCACTTTGTGGATTAAAGAAAGCTTCCAGAGCATGGTATTCAAGACTTGACAATTATTTGCAACAACAAGGTTTCAAAAGAGGAACACCAAATAACAATCTTTACATGAAAATAGACAATGGAGAGATGTTAATCATTTTAATTTATGTGGATGATATCATTTTTGGAAGTAATGCTGACATAATGAGCCAAAAGTTTGCAGAAGAATGCAAAAAGAATTTGAGATGTCCATGCTTGGAGAATTGTCCTTCTTCCTAGGGTTGTATATTTATCAAACTAGCAAAGACATATTTATTTCTCAGACCAAATACATCAAGGAAATGCTGAAGAATTTTGAAATGGAATACTGCAAACTTGTCAGCACACCCATGGTCATTGGTTGTAAACCAAGCAAGTATTATGAATCAAAGAAAGCCAATACCACTTTGTACAGATCTATGATAGGCAACCTACTATATGTGACAAATTCAAGGCCAGATATAATGTAGGCAGTATGGTTAGTTGGAAGGTTTCAAGCTGCACCAAAGGAAACACATGTGTAGGCAGTAAAAAGAATATTCAGATATCTCAAAAGAATGCTGGGATTTGGTTTATGGTATCCCACATGAAAAGACTTTACTCTAACAAATTACAAATATGCAAATTGGGAAGGCAATGTGTATGATAGAAAGATCACCAATGGTGGAGCATTCTTTCTGGGTAACATTCTAGTGTCCTGGTTCAACAAGAAGAAATCATTAATTTCTCTATCTACAACATAAGCATGATACATTGCAGTTGCAACCTGTTGTACACAAGTCGTCTAGATGAAGCAAACATTGAAGGAAATTCGAGTAGAATACAATCAACCAATATCAACACTATGTGGCAATACTAGTGCATTAATCAATATCTCCAAAAATCTTGTTATGCATTCAAAAACAAAATATATCCTAATCAAATACCATTTCGTAAGAGAGCAAGTCACATAACAAAATGTTAAGTTAGAATATATCAACACAATGGAACAAATTGCTAATATATTTACAAAACCTCTTCCTAGAGAAGTCTACAAATATCTCAGATAGAAACTAGGGGTGGTACCTATTCCATCCACTCACTAAAGCACTACAAGAGGAGAACCACCTCATGGGGACCTGTAGAAATAGAAGAAGGTGGTTGTTTGTAGAACAAAGAATAAAGAGTAATGTGTAAGGGGGAGAATATCTGTTTTCCATTGATGTTAAAGGGGGAGAGTACAGAGAAAGGGGGGGATTTGTAGGAAGAGAGATGTGCAAGAAGAAGAGGAGTACCAAACTACTAAGTATTGCCATCAATGACAAAGGGGGAGTTTGTTGAAAATAATGTTGTCATTAATGTCAAAGACATGGGGAGACTATGAATGCCTCTATGCATGTGTTTTATTAATGATTTTCTGCATGTCTACCATGTATGAATGAAGGTGAGAGGAATACAAGTAGACAATCAATCCAAATAAGTTCAAACCAGACATAGAGGACTAGAATCCAACAATGTTTGTATGCTTGTGGTCTGCGAAAATGATAATCTTTGTTTGATGTCCTATCTATAGAAGAGGTATGAGAAGAATGAGACAACCTCATTAAAGAAGAAGCCAAGGAATGAGATTTGAAATGGGGAAATGACTAAAACCTAAGAACAAATCAAGGAAGCACTCGAATTAACTAGACCAACAAGGGCATAATGGGTTTCTAAATTACATACAGAGGTACAGGGAGAACGAGATGAACCCATTGTAGATCTGAGTAGCATTGAGCTTAGAAAAGAAGGTCTTATTAACTAGAACGCAACAAACACCGATCAAGGATTTATCCCACATTCATTGGGAAAATCATGTTCAAAGGGTTTATAATGAAAAGGTGTTATCAATTAGTTTGAATGAAAATGGGCAATCCACGAAATCATGTGCGCGAAGTTAAATTTTATCGTGGAGAACGGTGGACTCGAGACTGGATAAATCCTGACCATTTATCTCTGGAGCTCAATGATTAAGATCAAGGTATTGGGGATCAATACTTAGTGGGTGAGTTCAGATGCTACATCAACACCCTGTGTTCAATAAGATGAGTGCCACATCAAAGGGAGTCCACGTCAATACCATGTCAATGCCATAACAAGAAGCTTTGTAGATGTCGCGTGTCAGGACATGTACCAATGCCACGTCACTAGTAGACATGTAGAAGAAGTCCATGTGGGAGCCATATCATTTGCAACATCAACACAATGGATTAGAACAATCAGATTCAGGTGCATGTATAGATTTCCAAATGTTGAATAAGTATCAACACAAATGTAGATATTTTCTCTTTAGCTAATCTGCTAGGGCTTTCTCTTTGGTTTTATCATACATGTATTGCTATGGTTTTGCGTCGTCTATTGGTAAACCTGTAATTTGTGTGATTAAGTCTACATCTATGGAAACATGCCTCTCCATCCATAGGATGACTCTATGTACTAGTGCCAGTAGTTGTTTAACACATGAATTTACATCTTTTCCTCTCCCAAAGTGAGGAATTTCTAGCAGGTTCATGATCCCTGTGTTATAAAGTCCCGCAATCCACTATTTTAACTCCAAAATGGGATCCCTTGATGGACCCTCTCCTCTACTCTCCATGTACACTTGTTGTGTAAACACAGGGAACTTCCCTGTGTCTACCACATCATGATCAACATACTTCGGTTTGTTAATAGACCCTAACATGTCACCAACTACTTTGACTCCGTCATGTATTTGTGGTAGTGATAATGTTAACTCCTTCTATTTGCTTGGTGTTCTTGGTGCAACAGGTTTTTCCCTAGTCTTCTTCTTTTCTGCTGATGGCCCTATTGTTGAGGAAAAGGTATGGAACACCCTACTCAATCATTTTCAGATCTTGCCTGGCTAAGACAAGATAGTTGGAAATGTCACCTGGGGTTTATAGCCTCAAAACATTCACTCAATCCACAAGTTTTAATTACAAGGATTAAGGCTGGTTTTATGATTTGTATATGTTGCAATGTAAAAATAAAATTTAAACAAAGCTACAATAATGTATACAACTTTTTACAATAATGTAAACATGGAGACCAAAAGCGAAAGGAGGAACCAAGTCATGAAAACACATGTATGAGACATAACAATAATATGATTTTATTTCATTCTGAGATACAAAAAGTGTATTTCTCTTTACAAACCCCTGCGAGGGTATGGACCAAAGTCAGATTTAGAGATCTCCGATGGGCACCATGCAAAAAGATTCCGACAGTAAAATAAAACTGAAATTAATGATCTAGATAAACTTGTCACAAAATGCTGCCATTTGACTCTGCAAAATATTCTTTATCAACCATGAAAATTAATTCACAAAATACAAGAATACACAAAACATCAAGGATGAATCAAACACCTTTAAAACAAGTTGTTGAAATGTATGATTCAATTTTGAATCTTGCTGCCTTCAATAAGACCCTGCTGCCAACAAGAGGATTAGGCTTTCAAGTAAACTTAGAAATGAATGAAAATTGAAGCTATCTCATTAACTAGAGAGAAAACCGTAGTCTTGTCTTTATCCTTCAATTCTCCCTTGTCTCTTCCTCACATTGAACCTTTATTCTTTCTCAATAAGTTGAGGTAGTTCAATTACTTTCTTTAGTTAAGTCAAATTAACTTAACTAATTAGTTTCGGGAGAAATAATTATTAATAATATATAAATAAGGGTCTAGTTAATAATTACTAAATAGGTGGGACCCCTTGTGACTCCCATCATTCTTTTTGTCAATCATCAAATACAAAATTTATCATTTGGATCATATTACCCCCTTGTAGCTCCCATGGATATCATTTAAATTGAATATTTAAATATCAACAAAATTTAAGGACATATCCCAAGCAAACAATATATCCATCTTATCCACAAAAAAATCCAAAATAAAGCTTGATGTCCAAAATATGTTGAAAATTATTAAACACTATCTTCATCACTAAATATCATAACAAATTTAGAATCCATATTTGTTGCTTTGTGAGGCATACTTCCTTTTCTCACTACTGTCTCCTATTGACTTTTCTGGGGCAACCTTTGGTTGGTTAGAACCTTGGGGTTGTATGACGCTGATCACATGGAAGCAATCATCTTTTAGGTGGAGATGTGAAGACACATACTTAGAAGACTCTATGGATGGACTAGAGGGGGAGGTCGTTGCTTTTCCTTTGTCTTGCATAGGTTGTGGGATATCAGTTTTTAATCTTTTGTTGACGTGCGAGGACTGTACTGGTGAAACAACATGAACAATTTGAGCATTGGGATTAACTAATGGTGGTAAGGGAAATGACATAGTGGGCTAACCACGGTGGTGAGAGACAAACTAGTGGACAATTTCTTGCCAACCGTCATTAGCGGGGACTTCGAGCTGCATTGACACATGTGGAGGAACAAGAATGTTGGGAAAATTCCGTGGAGGTTGAAATGGGGGTCTGTCAGGTTGGCGATGCAATATACCATGGCCAACCAAATTGAAAAATCCAGCTTGAAACAATTGGTTTAACTCTTGTGGATCAACATTGAAGTGAATAGAAAACCGAGGCCTTCTATGGCCTCGCTGCCAGTTACCTCTCCCTCTATTATTTCGACCATTACCACCCCTACTGAAAAAACTCATCCTGTAGAAATATTTAACCAGTTATGAAAATTTATTAATAACCCATACATGAAACTCTACTTAAGTAAATCAAGAGTTGGATTTATTATTTACTACATGACGCTTGCAATCCATCCATAAAAAACGCCATTTATTATTTTCCACACAAACAAGGAATTGATAGGGTCATTGGGAGTATGGAGGGATTGTATTTAGCGTAAAGTGATATTATGGAGGGGGAAAGATTCATGAATATTGTTCAAGCAATCGATAAAACAATCAAACCATGTATACAACGATCTCCCAAAATAACAATCATCACTTATCTTACACACCATCTTTTTCTTTTCCACACAGTCTTTTCTTTAAAAATGAGTAACAACAGAACATGGAGTGAAAAATGCAATTGGGATAATGAGGGGAGTGTATTTTGTGTAAAATGGTATAATGGAAAGGACTCCCATGGATACTGTTCTATTAATATATAAAACAATGCCATTTCCAACATCAAAATGTAAACTTCTTCATTGTTTCAAAATTGAAATTCAACACTCTGTTTCCAAAACTCCAGAACTCATATTTCACTTCCAAGATGTTCATTTTCATCTAGGATTTGCATTGCATAGGAATCAATTCATAATCCTTTTCTCAATAAACATTGAAGAGTAGTAACATAACTTGCGTGCAATAGGGTCAAGGAGTGAGCAACATCGTAACAATCACATCAAACACAACAAACAGTGGAGAAAAGGACAGATTGTGGTCCATGATATAATCACCAATGCATTTTAAATCGTCATAGGGTTCCATGAAATGGCCCCAAAAGGGATCCCTTTGTATGGCATAATTCAAAATTGAAACTTCAAATAACAATGCTCCTAAAATCCCTTTCATTATGGTTCACAAAACTCACTCAACACATATATAATTCATCCATAGAGGTATTCCTTTCATACAAAATCGAACACACAGTAGGTCGTAACCCTTAAACAATGATTTTGCAATACTGTCATCACCCCAATGTTTCCATATGACAAACTGTATTACCAGAAAAATGAGTGGGCTTAACATTCTTTCCATTTTTATACAACAAATAATCCACTAAACTCATGACAAAAAATGAGCACTAATAATGCCTTTATCAAATTTTGGGTTGGCCACCCCCACAATAATTTTGAATACACAAGGTTCAATACATAACAATGAAGAGTATGCGGTGAGGGGGATGAGCTGACCAAATTGAGGGTTTAGCCAAAAGGAGCATGAGGAGCTTAAAACTTCTACAAAACTTCACATTTATATTCATAGAGCTGTTACAAGTACACGACCACAATGGGCACGAAAAATAACAACTTAAATGATGGGTCGAGTGTCCATATAACCCACATGTAAGGAGTGATGATATGCTTAGGGAGGAAACCCAAAACAAGAAACCAGAGGCAAAGCAGGCCCGGGGATCCCAACTGTATTCTTTCCCACAAGTAAAGCACAAATACAATATACAGTAAGAACATCCACACAATTTTTTAATGCACATGGTTCAAATACAATGCCACTGAGACCAACAGTTAACCACCAATCCATACACAATCAAAACCTCCATACATTATAACTTTGGAAATGCACAGACAATGAGCAAACTTCAAGAGCCAACTGTTGACTTAATTAAAGAGCAGAGCGAAATATTCGTGGATGGAACAGCAAGAAATCCATACCTGTGTAAAAAAATGCTAAGGAGAAACAACCAAGCTTGTATACCTCTTCCACGACCGAACAAAATGGAGTAGCAACAACCAACAAGAGTAGATGCGAAATGACTAGGGTGGTGGGCTCGAGGAGGGTTAGAGCGATGTGCATTTACTACACGTCGTATCTACATTCATCCATAGCCAGTACGGGCAAGCCAACATACAACACATCAACCACTAACTCCAAATCGATTTATTGCAAGTCAAATACACCACCATTTCCCTAAGTCTCCAACTTAACAAATGCACCAACCCTTGTCTAAAAACTCCAATGTGACTTATATCAAACACTTGCTAGGGATACCATATTTCAACCTTACTTCCACTTCAAACAATGTGTGTAATCCTTGTAGCATGAAATCACCACATCACACATATAACTTAAACATGGAGTTTGGGTTGTTCCTCAAAATACATGTAACATAATAATACTTGTGAGTGTTATAAAAAAACAACATCCCCTTTTAAACCATATTGCCCATAACATCATTTGATTAATTATTTCGACAGAGACTTTAAACGCAATTAAACTGTAGAGCTCATCTCACCAACTCATAAGCACGTAAAACATGAGTGTCGACTCTTTGTCATAGTCACACAAATTACACAAGGGGTCCCACCTATTAGTATATTATTAAATATAATTAAATAATAAGGCATTTGCAAGAAGGTACCCTATGTTGCGCTTTTTGGGCATCAACACCTGCCACTTCCACCGGATTGTCTTCCTCATCTTCTTTAGTTTCTAAATCATGCTGGTTCGTAATATCTTCCACCTGTACTTGTTCCTATGACTGTTGTGCCAACTCTGCTACATGGTGTTGTACTTCATCAGACTTTGTTCTTTCATCATCTTCCTCATTTGGACCTACCTACGATTGTTCTGTGCCTAATCCAAGTTGTTGTGCTGGGTTATGTTCTATGCTAGGGTTTTGTATTTCACCCCGCATGTCGACATCCATTTCCTGTATCGCCAAAACCTGCTCCTCTACAATCGTGGGACTAATCGGCTTGATGACTAGTGATGGAATTGCATCCACATCCACCACTCCTTCCTATTGTTTGTTTTCCCCATTGGTTGTTGTATCCTATGGTGACCTCGCGACACTTTGCATTTTTCTTGCAATCTAACTAGGAGCTCCAAATTTTGGTGGTGCCATTCTACTAAATTTTGCAAAGGTTTGCTTTGAATTTTCACTGAACACCTTAGAGTCAACTTCTCGTACTAAGTTTTCTTCCTTAGCTTGCGGTTGCACAAAGTCACAACGAGTCTTCTTATTCACATTTTCCTCTTTTATAAGTCATGCCATACATTCTTTGTCGCACTGTACATTTCCGACCACCCCATTTTCCTTCTTCCATCTATTTTCTGTATCAACGCGTTGCTTTTTCTGTATGGTCACCTTTCTTTGGTGCAAAATGTATTCCTATTCTTTTATTCCAATTTCTATCTTATGTGCGATGTATTCTTTAACTGCAAATTTAACACTTATCCATCTACTGCATCTTTTTGTCTTTTTGTTCTTTTTGCACTTTTTTCTTTCTTTTCTTATTTTCTTTACTATATACACTATGTACAATTGAATTTTCCTGCGTTGCAACTACTAAGGATTACTGGGTTGACTGTCCCTATACAATTTCAGTCGACTACCATTAACTAATCCTTGCATCTCTTTTCCTACTAGATCCTGCAACTGCACAACACCTCCATCTGTGATAGATCTTATCTCATATGGCCCTAGCCAATGCATCTTGAATTTTCCTGGGTGTTGTAAGTATTTGTTGTCATAGAGGAGAACCATATCTCCTTCCTTAAATTTTTTCTTCTTGATGTGTCTATCATATCAAGCTTTGTCTTTGGATTTCTGTACTTCTTGATGGAAACCAACCATAGTCATGTCTTCTTCTAGTTCCATGAGTTGAGACAATCTTTCTTGATTTGCACCTCTTTCTATCATGTTTGTAATGGCTGCAATGCACAAACTATGTATCAAATATTCTAAAGGAACTACTGCTTCCTAACCATACACCGATTTGAAAGGCGTCTGCTCTGTGAGTTTCTTACATGTGGTTCTATAGGCCCATAATACTGCTAGTATCTTCAAATCCCAATCATCCATGTTCAGATTACAATTTTTTGTTAGGGAATTCTCCAAAATCTTATTAAATGCTTCCACCGTTCCATTATCCTGAGGATGGCATTGAGTGCTCTTTTGATGTTGTATCTCAAATTTTTCAATCATTTCCTGAATGACAATGTTGATAAAATGAGTTCACTGATCACTCATCATAATTCCAGGGCATCCAAATCTTGTAATTACTTGTTCAAACAGGAAGTGTGTTTCAGTTTCCACGTTGCAATCTTTTACTGCTGCTGCTTCAACCCATCTGGTTAAATATTTTGTCATTGTAATGATATACATTGCTCACGATCTTCTAGCTGGTGGGTTGATTGGACCTACAAAGTCAATTGCCCATTTGTCAAACACTTTAAGAGTTACCCGAGGTTTTAAGGGCATCTCATCCCTCCTGTATGGATTTCCTACCCTATGATGGACATCACAAGTCTGACAATACTCCTTTGCATCTCTAGAAACTGTTAGCCACCATAATCCTGCGCGTAGTATCTTCTACGCAGTGGATTTTCCTACACAATGTCCTCCAACTATTCCTTCATGTGCTTCTGCTAAAATGATAGAACGTTCATGTTCCATGACACATTTGTTTAGAATATTGTTTGCTCCTAATTTATACAAGTATCCTACAATAAGTTGGTAATATACAACTCTAACCACCAAATTTTTCTTCTGCACAGTGGTGTATTCCTTTGGGGAAAGTCCTATACTAAAAAATTCAATGACATCAACAAAGTATTCATCAATAATCTGCACTGAAAAGAGTTGTGCATCAGAAAAATTGTCCTCCAAGCTGCTTGGTTCCTCTCCATTAGTTATCTTGGACAAATGATCTAGCCTTTCATTCAATCTTCTAGGTTTCAGAACTATTTCAAAATCAAACTCTTGAAATAACAACAACTATCTACATATTCTTCCCTCCAACACTAGCTCGTTGACCAAGTATTTAAGAGCAGAGTGATCTGTGAACATCTTAAAATGTTGGCCTAATAAATAATGTCTGAACTTTTACAATACATACACCATAGCCAAACCTTCTCTCTCTGTTGTATTATACTTTTGTTTTGACTTTGTCAGTTTCCTACTTGCAAATGATATTGGGTGATCTATGTCACCTTCTCCTGGTTGTGTTAATACTGCTCCAAGTGCTATTGAAGATGCATCCACATGAACATGGAACTCTTTTGACCAATCTAGAAACACCAGAATTGGTGATGTCACCATTTTCTCCTTTAAGATGTCCAAAATTTGTTGGCACTCATCATTCCACTGAAACTTGATATCCTTCTTTAACTTTCTATAGTAGCCTGTATGACCTAGTGTAGCTCTTAATTGGTGCACTAATTTAGGTGGTGGTAAATTAAAAGTGACAACAATATTTGTAGGATCAACTAGTAGACCCTGTTTACACACCACATTCCCTAGAAAAACTCCAAATGGTGCACTGAATATGCATTTCGTAATGTTCAAAGATATTTGACATTGTCTACACCTTTCTAACATTAATATTAAAACTTCAACATGATCTTTCAATAGGATAAATACTGTCCAATCATCCAAATAAACCTCCAAAAACTTATGTATAAAATCTTTAAATGCAGCTACCACTACCCTTGAAAAAATAGGAGGGGCATTTTTCAATCCAAAGGGCATCACTTTGTACTGGTACAACACCAATTTTGTGGCAAAAGTAGTCTTATGACGATCCTCTAGTGCTATTCTGATTTGGTGATACCCTGAAAATCATCAGTAAATGAGTATGCTTCTTGTCCTCCTTCATTCTCCAATACCTCATATGTAAATGGAGTAGTGAAGGGATCATGCAGATAAGCATCATTCAACTTCCTCAAGTCTACACAAATCCTTATTCCCCCTGGATTTTTCTCCTGAACTACCATAGGGCCAATCCACTCAGATTATTCAACATGTTCTATTATACTATCCTCTAACATTTTATCAATCTTTGCCTTCACTTTCAGTTTATATACTGGATTCATCCTATAGGGTCTTTGTCTTATTGGTCTGGCATTTGGTCGCAAAGGAATCTTCATTTCTCCAAGTTCTCCTACTACTCCTTTAATTTATGAAAATGTCACTGGAAACAGATCACTATACTCACGCAATAACTTTGTTATTCTTTCCACTGTCTGGTTATCTCAATAGTCACCAATACTTGCAATATTTAGATTCTCTTCTATTCCAATATTACCTTCTTTATCTTTAGTGGTGCAACAATTTATTCTGACTGTAAATGTGGACCTTCTACTTCTCTTTCCCCTTAAACTTATGTTATCTAAATATCGTGCCGATTTTCTTTTGTTGGGCCCTCTTCTATGATGTGGTAACAATGTAACAAGTGTCTAATTATTTGTCAATTTGATTATGATAACATGTTACAATTTCAAATTCAGGTTCTTCAAAAATCTTCTATTTTATCAACTTCAATGTTGTATCCATCAATGGATTCTCATGTTCAAATGCAAACGTGATCGCAAAATTCTGCTGCAACTCTGCCCAGTTTCCAGTTCCTCTCTGCAGTTCCAATTATGTATACCAATTTCTTGGTATGTCTTCTAATGTATGGATAAAGTGATGTGGCCACTCCTCTGGTAGTACCAATCTCCATTGGGTTATGCATATGTCTATATGTTCTCTGGGTTGTTCTCTTCCATCATATTTCTCCATATATTTATTCTCAAGTTTTGCACCAAATATGATGCACAATAATCTTTTGCATTGATACCAATCCTTTATCTTTTCTTTATGAGTACCCCACCAACATGCAGGTGTTTCCTTCAAGGCAATGTCTAAAATTGGTAACCTCTAACTTTCCAGGATTTTTAACTCAAATTTTGTTAAGAATTCTTCTAAATCATTTTGACCATAAAAACTTGGAGGTTCTCTTACCTCTTTGCCAACCCATCTTAGTGCGTGTGTCATTCTTGCACATCTTCTGGTAGATATCTCATGTAAGCGTCGTTTCCAATTCTCCAGTCCCGTGTCAGAATCTGAAGCACAAGAACTGATACTTCTCCAGCTAAGCATTACATCTGTTGTTGGATTAATATAATCTTCCTCGCATGCGGTTGTTCTATAGAACTGATTTATCTCTTCTATGATGAATTTTATATCGTTGGTTCAACATATATGCCACCTTATGAAGGATCTAATGGTGACATGACTCTATATTCTCCTAATTCAAAGATCATTTTCTTGGCCTTCAAGTTGATGATAACTTGATTATCAAATGCCTAATCTAGTCCCAACAATGTTGGATAAGGTGTAGTATTATCCACTATATCAATTACCTCAAAATCTTCCACAGTGCACACACCATCTAAATCCACTAGTATTCCTTTCAATCTACCAATTTGTATCACTCTATGTTGGTTTGCCAATTTCAACTGAATAGGTGAATATCCTAGTGTAGGTTCTCCCATGCATTCTCATGTTTTCTTAGGAAGAACATTTAATCCAGATCCCAATTCTAATATGATATCACCCATGTTAAAGTCTCCAATAATTGCATTCAATATGAACTCTCTATTTGTTCTTGTCTTCCTATGGATATGATTTACTTTCTTTTGTTCTAGTTGTATCTCTTCTCCAGAATTGCATTTTTCTAACAAACCTTGTAACATTTGTATAGATGTTTGATCATTCAATAACTTCAAGCAAGATACCATAAAGTTTCTTAGATTACTTACCTTTTCTGAAGGCTAATCTCCACTGGTATGATCATATGGTTGAGGCATATCATATACTGGCACATCATATCCTGGCTGTGCATTTGAGGTAGAAGCAATATTCTCCTTCAAAATTTCTTGTCTAGCCCACTTGAATGTCTCTTTCTCCTTGTGCTCATAAAAATGTTGTTGATGTGTTGTATTCTTTCTAACCCATAGGTGTTGGTTTTGATTCTAATTCGCTTCATCTGCTCCTGTTTTGGTTCCACCTCGAGTAACTATATTCATTTTTTCCTGTATCTTTGTCAGTAGTGTTAGACATTCTTCTATAGTATGATCTACTATGCGATAATACATGCATGTCACTGGTGGTAGTGGAAAACCCCTTGCATAATTTCCAGGTTGCTGACAATTGTGGTAGGTTACTGGGCCTCTGTCTCTTCCAAATCCTCCTCTTCCACCTTCTCCTCTTCCGAATCCTCCTTTGTTGTCTTGATTATTTGTGCATGATGTATTATACTGTGGTACTTGATTATATTGAGGTGGCATTGCAAATTGCTGCACATTATTATACTATTGCGTAGGTGGACCTGTCATTAGTTCAACCTACATACTACATGCATCTGAAGTCCTTTCCTTCATAAGTTCCATGGTTTGACAATCCTTGTGCTCATTTCCTACATAATTGCAGAAATTACAGAATGTACTCTTAGGCATTATTTGGTATTTTTGCATCAGTGGACAATGATAGGGATCATGTCCATGTGTTTTACAAATTTCACACCATACTCCTCCTGTAGGTAAGGGATTTGATAGTCCTTCTCCCAAATACTGCGCAAATGTTGGGCACTCATTTTTGTTGTGTCCTTTTGTTTTGCATATGGTACACCAAACAACCTCCCTCTTCTCCTTGCCTTTGTTCTGATTACTCTGAAATGTTAGATTATTAAGATCCGGTCTCAACTCTTCTACAGTTGGATCTGTATATTTATACTGATTCTCTTCCAATTGTAAGGTTTCCTGCAGAGCCTCAGCCTAAGTCTGGAACTTATGTTTCCTCAATGGATATTTAAAATGTGGCAATAATGAATTTATAAATAGTTCTCTATATTACATGTCTGTTATAGAAAATTTCAACTTACCTTTCAATCTCTTGAACTTCCGATCTACTTCCCAAACTGTCTCTCCTGGATTTTGTTTGATTTCTATTATCTCATTCATAAATTGATCTTCTGAACCTGGTTGATGTAACCCATTGATTAGTGCCTTCTTCACATCTGCGACTGTTTTTGGTGTTCCTTATGGACTGTTTACTACTAGACTCATAAACCAGTCCAGTGCGCAGTTTCTAAATGTGATTGCAAGTTGAGCCACTTTCGTGTCTTCATCCACGACCTATTTAGCTTCCTAAATATTTTCACAAATAAATAGATGTTTCTCTGGGTCCTTCGACCATTCTCCATGAAATTCTGGTAACTGAATGGTTGGATCTTCTCATTCCATTGTAAATTTAGTAGTACTACCTCCACGCGGTGTAGATAATTGACTGCTGCTACCTAAAATCACACTTTCACTTGAATTTCCACTGGTCCCTTGAACTATTGGACTCCTTCTTATAATAATCGTTGGTTTTCTAAAATCTTCTTTTCTTTCTGATGTCTTAGTTGCACATGGGGTCCTGGGTTCCACACTAATTTGGATCTGGAATGGAGAGCCTTCTTCTGCACTGGACCCTTGACCTATGGTTTTTCTCTCATATGTGGCATGCAAGATTTACTGAATATGCTTGATAGCCCAAAGATCCTCTACCTCTTCTTCATCACTTTCCAAGCCTTCCCGCTCAGCTACTGCCCTCTTTTTCCTATTGATCTTATACTGGTAGGGTCTTCCGCTGTGCATCTTTCCCTCTTTTTCCATTATTTCCTTGATCCGATCTTCATCCATCATAATAGGGTCCATTTCTTCCTTCTTCTAACATCTATCCATATCCTTCTCCATTTCTCAGTTCCTCCTTAGTGTTTCCCCAGTCTCCACATGCACACAGAGTTATTTAGCCCTCAAACTCCATTTTCATCATGCCTTCATCATGCATTAAGATCTTGATCGACGTGTACAATGATCTAATATACCTTCCTCTTGGACCCTTCAAAAAATCATTCTATGTAGCAGTGTAATATTTTCCAGTATCAACTGCAAACTTGGTAATGAATCCTGCAATAATGCTATCTAGCCAGAAATCGATTGCGCACGTGAATTTATTATTAACTTTCTATAGTTGCTCAATATTCTCATTAGTCCATTCTACTAGTCTTATTTGATTAGTTGGATGAGTGTCCTTAAATATTAGTATCCACTCCTACAACAAATGTGGAAATTCACAGAAAAATGCCTCATGAAGACCAATAAATCTGTACCTCTCCAAATATTTGAGTGGTGTATACTTAGGGTTTCTATTGTCTTTCTACGCAAACTCGAGCTATTTTGTTTCCAACCATCATTCTATCTCATGTTTAGTAGGATTCCATGGTATGAACATCCCCTTCTAATACTTCATTCTCTTAACTGTCCTTCTCAACAAGTCCCCTCCAATCTGTTCTTCTAGGTTCCAGCCAACAACAAAACCATTTGTTGGATATTTCTTATGTTGACCCGGGTTCTATTTTAGGTTTCCAACAAAACCTTGCAAACCATCAACCCTTCTTGAGACTAGAAGGCAACACTGCACACATAGTGCACAATGCAGTCTCACCCGAGATGGATTATGGGTGACTGTAGGACCCATATGTCTGCAATTTTGGAAGGGAGGCTTCTGTGGGGATGAGGGACATTCTTTCTACCTCATAAAAATTAGATATACTATTCTATTACATTAATATATCCATATCTACTATTTTGTAATCATTTGCATTCATTTAGCATTCATTCTACAGTAATAATCCTGTCATTCTACTGTGCGCTACATTTTACTACTAACATATTCATTCATTCATCATAGCTAAACAATCTCAAGAAACAAGACAAAAATTGCACACATAGACACAAATTTACCATGGTTCACCCCTTGGGCTACATCCACAAAGATCTGGAATTCTTTACTCTTCTATTATTCTCCATCAAAGTTTATAGCGCTGAACGCATTGCAGTTGAGCAAGTGAGGTTGACAAGATCGCACCAAGCTCCACAACTTGCAACCTTACCCTCCATTACAATGCATCTCTCTCTCTCTCTCAAAAAATGACTCTAATATCATCTCAACACTAGTTCCACAACTAGATAGCTCAAACATTAATAGTCACTAGATCTCCTCAGATCTCACAATACATATTTATACTACAAAAATGGTAAAATACCCGTTACAACAATGACCAAAACCCTAACCCACTAACCCTAGGTGGGTTAGGTTTGTCCACTTTCTAAATCCTTGTTTGCGACTAGTCCAAAATCCAACCGTTTTCCTCGTTGATCTGCATCCTTCTTCCTTCCTTTGACTTTCCCGCTTTCCCAACACTGCTTTTCCCTGTTTTCCAGCATGTGCTCCTTTTGTGGCCCATTTTCGATATGTCTTCATTAATTGATGCGCTTTTCCCCAAAATGGTCTGCGCCAACAACTCTATATAAATAATGATGCTCAAATCCAAGTCACTTAAGCGTGGATGTGTGTGTGATCATGTGAAGAGAAGCTATGAGGTTCTGAGGTTCGAGGATGAGAGAAAGATAATGGAATTTTCTAAGGGTGGATGGGAGGTGCAAGGTATAAGGAAATTTTTAAATAAAGTAGATTGTGAATTGAAGGAATGTGTTGTGACAACAGAGACAGAGCAATAGTCTTATGCTAGCGAAATATTGAGGGAAAGAGAATATTTGACCTTATTGATAGATTGAGGAGATTAGTGTCTCCAGTAGTTTGGTGCCTACATATTGTTGAGTTAATGCTCAACTAAGGGGATTGGTGTCTCCTGCAGGTTGGTGCCTACAAATATAGCAGTTGTAGGTTGATGCCTATAGACATCGACTTTGATAGGTCATTGGAGGAATACCCTTGAACAGTCGTACACCAAATTTCATAGGTCATTGGACCACCTATCCTTTATAGAAGGTCCACAATGTTTAAATCCATGGTAACCTTTTGTTACAAGACCTACGATGTTATTGTATACATGACATGTTATTGTCAAAAATATAGTTGCATCAAATGAAGTATGCCAAATAAAATTATAGATATAAACAAATAGATGGCCATGCTTACCAGAGCAAACTCATAGTCCTGAATAATTGTGTGTGATGTAGGGACACATTCCATACAACGTAAAAGACCTCTCTATTGGGATGGGTCTTGATACATCATATACATGTATCCTTTCCCATAATTGCTAAAATTCATCGATAAGTGGTTGGAGGTAAACATCCATTCTCTTCACTTATCTTCTACCCGAGACTACAAGAGCCAACATAATATGTTCATTCTTCACAAAAAACCATGGGGGGATATTGTTATTGATCATTACCACTAGCCAAATATAATATCTAGTGTTTTGGAGGGAATACATGTTATCTCCATCCATAGTTATGCTCAATCGAAGGATCTGTACTTCATCCTTGAATTTATCGGGCCATGTATCCTCTGTATGCTTCATGGATTTTGCATATGTTGGGATTCACATAACTCTTGGCTCACTTCTATGTGAGGCATGCCACCCTTGAAACATGGCTAATTGTTTGTGACAAAAGAGCCTTTGAATCCATGGAATTATAGGCATGTGCCTCAATATCTTATGAGGAGGACCATGTGCCTTACCCTTGTTTTTTGATTTATGATACCTGTCATGCCCACATTATGGACATATGTCTTTTTCCGCGTATTTTTTTCTGTATATAATACAATTATTCAGACATGCATGGTATGATATGTACTCAACACCCAACATTTTTAGCATTTGCTTTTCCTCTGCGTTTCTGTTGGGAAAGAAATTATCACTCGGAAGTACCTTATCTTAAAGTAACCTACAATTGGTGGGAATATAAATTTACACTGTCATTAAACATGAATAAAATCAACCCTTTTCTTTCTTCATTGTATGACAAGATTCCTTAAAAATTTAGGGGACTTACTGGTTAGTTACCACAAAAGTGTCGAGAAACACGCATTTGACATACTATTATTTGCTTTCAATTTGTACAATAACATTGTTGTCCCTATCTAGGCAGACCTTGAAAACCCCTGTATTAGACCAAACAGAGGGGTGGTGGAAGCATATTTTAGGATTTCATATAAGGTATCTACCACATCAACGTCATCCCCTAGTTCATTTTGTTGGAAGACATATAACAACATTCCCTCTATGGCTTGGGCATCCCATAAGACATCATCCATACTAATGCATGAGCATCCTTGGGCTCGAGCAATCCACATCACCCAAAAATATTTCCATTCTGCAAATAAGAAATAAGTCGAATAAGGACTGTGTTAGTGGTCTATTTTATTTAGTCAATTTGCCGTAAATTCGAACTGCTGATTACTCCTGCAACTACTCTTGCTATGCTGAAACTCGTGCTGAAACACATGTTTAAACACATGCTAAAAATTGTGCTGAAACACATGCTAGAACTCATGCTGAAACACTTGTTTAAACACATGTTGAAACTCGTGCTGAAACTCATATTAAAACTACCACGTATAGTGAAATTTTACAAGTTTACGATATTTCTTCATTTGCAACACTGTGGCCGCACGCATTTGATTTTTCCATGTTGGTATGCATTCATGATGAGTCATAGCTGTCATTAGGTAAAATAATTTGCGACTAAAGGACAAAGTGTGACCCGAGGCCAAAAGGAAGTTGAAGTAATCTGGAAGACAGAGAGATGGTTTGAGTAACAACTCATTCTTGGAGGGAAGACAAATCGTTTAAGAGTTGAGAAGGAGTTTTAAAAAGAAATGGAGCGCGATTTTGAAGGGGGTTGGTGAACCATGAAGCAAAGAAATCGTAGAAGGTGGACTAGAGAGAAATATTCCAGATTGGGTGAGCATACAGGAAGGCGAAACAAAATCGTATCCCATACACGCAAACAATTACTCTTTGGATGATTTCGTAGTGGTTTTCAGCCACGCAAGCAACAATTCATGGTGGCCTTTTTAGCTTATGCTCGATGTTTTTTCGAGTGTTTTAGTTTCCAGTGAATTCCTCATTATTTGGAATTTTTTTTTTTTTCGTTGAACATTCTGTAGTAGGGTGTGTGTGTTGCAACCCAATTACCTCTATATTATATGGTATCATAGCTTGATTATGCTCTAGGATTATCATCTAATCTACTTCTGTGAGATAGGGTACAAAATACCTGTTTGTGGTGGTTTCTCAGCAAGAGTGATGGAAGTTAAGTTGGGCTACATAATCATGTGAGGTTTGTGGATGTTGGTGAGACACCTACAACTTGGAGGAATGTCACTGCAAAGGAGAGGAGTAGGAATGGGAGGTGAATGAAACCGAGAACTGGAAAATTTGAGAAGAAGAATAGAGGAATTGAAAAATCGTAGGAATGGAGATGATGAAGTATACTCAGAGCTAGAAGAATAAATCGAAGATGAATGGGACGGGGACGAAAGAGACCCAAAACCTACACTAATTTCATATTTGAGTAACATGGGTAGTGTAAAGGTTGAGGTTTCATGTTATGATGGTAGTTTGAGAGTTGTTGTTCTCATTGAATGGATTGGAGAACTCCAAAGATACTTCGAGTATGAAAATGTTCATGATCCAAATCGGGTAAGATTTGCTGTTACAAAACTGAAAGGCCATGCAACATTGTGGTGGTATATGCTGCAGAAGATAGAGTGAATAATCAACTGGAGAAAATTAGAACTTGGAAGAAGATGGTTACCAAGGTTAAAGAGAAATTTCTTCCCGTTGATTACCAACAAAATTTGTTCTAACAAGTCCAGAACCTCAGACAAAGGGAGACATATGTTCATGAATACACTGCAGAGTTCTTTAGGTTGTCACTCTGGGAAAGCCTCAAAGAACTAGAATTCCAATGAGTTGCAAGGTATGTAAGTGGGCTAACGTATTTAATTCAGAATGAAATGAGCACACACTATTTCCGCACTATTGATGAAGCTTATCAAGTTTCCTTGAAGGTAGAAGAAAATATTGAAAGGAAAACACAACCTAGAGGTCGAGGAAGAGGTTTTAAAGAGTGAGGTAAAGCATGGACTTCTAAAGGCAACGAAAAGGAAGAAGAATATGCCAATGGTCAAGGTGGCATAGGAGGAAATGGAGTTGGTAGAAGTAGAAGATTCAGAAGAGGAAAGGGAAGATACGTAATCACTTGTTATCACTATGGTGTAGAGGGACACAAGAAGTTTGAATGTCCAGAAAGGAAAAATTTAGGGAGAAGAGGAGAAGCACGGGCACAAGTCACACAGGATGACGAAGATTCAGTAGTTGGAGAAAATGCGACTGTTCTTCAGCAAGAACAAGGTGAGAATTTGTTGTTCTTAAGAGTGTTTCTTAAATCTAAACAACAAGAGGCAAAGGAACCAAAACAACAAAATAAAGTTTTTAAAACAAAATGTAAGGTTCAAGGAAAATGTTGTAACATGATTATAGATGGAGGAAGTACATAAAATTTGGTATCTACTAAATTCATGAACAAATTGAACTTAACAAGGATGAACCATCTGAACCCTTACCGTGTTTCTTGGTTAAACAAGGGACAAGAGGTGACTGTGATCGAGCATTGTTTATTAAATTTTCAAATAGGGAGTTTTTAGGAGAAGGTGTTACGTGATGTGATTGAGATGGATGCGTATCACATATTGTTGGGAAGACCATGGTTGTTTGATCGACAAGTTCACCATGATGGTAAGGAAAACACATATGAGTTCAAGAAAGATGGACAACGATATAAATTAACACCGATGCTGGAGGATACAGTAGAAACAACAAGAAATGATGTTGATATAAACAAAAGTAGCAGTAGGATCATGCTATGTTTTTCTAAGGAATTCTTACAGGAAGAAATAAAATCAACATTTTGTTTAGCAGTGATTCCGAAATAAGTGAAAAGTGTAGAGGATCCAAATGTTGTACCTACAGAAATAAATTCGTTGCTAGATGAATTTAAGGAGATTATTGCTAATGATCTGCCAAAAGGATTGCCTCCAATGAGAAGTATTTCTCATCAAATTTATTTAATTCCTAGATCGAGTTTACCTAATAAAGTGCCTTACATGATGCCTCAAACAAAGAGTGAATAAGTGAATCAACAAGTGCATGAATTGCTTGACCAAGGGTTAATTCGTGAGAGTTTGAGTCCATGTGCAGTACCATCAATATTGACTCCAAAGAAAATAAGGGAATGACAAATGTGTACTGATTCACGTACTATAAACAAGACCACTATCAAGTATCAGTTTCCATTGCCCATAATGGATGACCTTATGGATTACCTGAGTGGTTCAGAATATTTAAAATAAATTGATTTGAAGAGTGGTTATCACCAGATTCAAAAGAGAGAAGGTGACAGATGGAAGACAACATTCAAGACGAAAGATGGACTATTTGAATGGTTAGTGATGTCGTTCAGGTTAACTAATGTGCCCAACATGTTCATGAGATTGATGAACGAAGTCTTGAAGCCATTTTTTGGGTAAGTTCATGGTTGTATATTTGGATGATATACTGATTTTTAGCAGAAACAGAACATAGCATGTTGAGCATGTGAGATTAGTGTTACAACGCTTGAAAGAAGAGAAACTATTGATAAACCTGAAGAAGTGTACATTCATACAACGAGAGCCAGTGTACATGGGTTTTGTGGTTTCAAAAGAGGGAGTGAAAATGGATCCTGAGAAAGTGAAGGCTATCCTTGAATGACCAACACCAATATTCACATTCGATGTGAGGAGTTTCCATGGATTGGAAGGATTTTATCGAAAATTCATTAGGAACTTTAGCCAAATATGTGCATGTCTTACATAATGTATGAAGAAGGGAGTGTTTCAGTGGATTTCAATAGCAGAGAAGTCATTGGAAGAATTGAATAAGAGAGTAACAACATAACCAATATTAGCATTACCATATTTTAATAAAGTTTTTCAGGTTGATCGTTACGCTAGTGGAACAACAATTGGAGCAGTTCTAAGTCAAGAAGACATACCCATTGCATTTTTCAGCGAGAAGTTGAACGAGTCCAGAAAGAAGTATTTTGTTTATGATCAAGAATTTTATGCTATTATGCAAGCTTTGAAGAAATGACGACATTATCTACTGCCGAAGGAGTTTGTCTCATTCACAGTTCACAAAGCTCTGCAGTACATTAACAACCAAGGTAAGTTGAATCGAAAGCATACTAAATGGGTATAATTCTTGCAAAGTTACTCTTTTGTGTTGAAACATAGGTTTGGGAAGTCCAATAAGGTAGTTCATACATTAAGTCGGAGGATATCATTGCTTAATACCATGTCGGTAGAAGTGGTAAGCTTAAACTGTCTAAAGAAATTGTATGAAGAAGATGCAGATTTCTCATAAGCTTGGAATGCATGTAAGGAGCCTTGGAGTTTAGACAAAACACCATATCTGGACTACCATATTCAGGAGGGGTTTTTGTTTAAAAATCAACAGTTGTGTATTCCTAGAAGTTCCATATGGCTAAATCTCATTAAATAGTTACATAATGGTGGTTTAGGAGGACATTTTGGGATGGATAAGACTGCAGCCTTGGTAAAGGAGAGGTACTTTTGGCCCAACTTTAATAAGGATGTTCAAAAGTTTGTTGAAGGTTGCAGGATCTGCCAACTAGCCAAAGGAAAAAATCAGAACACGGGACTTTGTACTCCATTTCTAGTACCCAAAGGACGTTGGGAGGATATCAATATGGATGTTGTCTTAGGATTGCCTATGACTAAGAAAGCATGATTCAAAAATGGTTGTGGTGGATAGATTTTTGAAAATGGCACACTTCATAGTGTGCATTGTTTTTCAAAGAAGTGGCCAGATTGCATGGATTTCCACAGAGTATTACTTCAGATCGTGATACCAGATTTCTTGGGCATTTTTGGAGGACATTCTAGAAAAATTTAGGCTCAAATTCGCTGTACAGTTCAACGTATCATCCTCAAATGGATGGTCAGGCAGAAGTAATGAACATGAGTCTAGGAAACTTGTTGAGAAGTTTAAGTGGAGAGAATCCTAGTCAATGGGATTTGGCATTGGCCCAAGATGAATTTGCATATAATGATTCGATGAATAGATCTATGGGAAAGAGTCCATTTCATATTGTTTATGGACGATCACCAAAAGGTGTGGTAGATTTGGTTTCATTGCTGGATTTGGAAGGCAAGAAGAGTGTTGATGCAAATGATTTTGTGGACAATATGCATGAATTACAAGAACATGTAAAGAAGAAATTGCAGACCAGCAATGAAAACTATAAGAAAATAACAGATCAACATAGAAGACAAAAGGTATTCCAAGAGGGTGAGTTGGTCATGGCTCACTTGAGGAAGGAGCAATTTCCTCGAGGCACATATAATAAACTCAAGTACAAGAAGATAGGCCCATCCCGAATTTTGAAAAAGATCTCTGATAATGCTTATTAGCTGGAACTTCCGGAGAAATTTGACATATCTCCTACATTCAATGTTGCTGACCTCTATGAGTTTCATGAAGGGGATAGAAGAGCAGATGCAGGTACCCTCAACGAATGGTAACAACATCTACCAATTAAATATGAGGAGCATGTTGATTAAATTATTGCTACTATCATTGGTAAGAAGACTCGCCCTAAGGAGTACATGGAATATTTGATGAAGTGGAAGAATCGAGGAGAAGAAGATGCATCATGGGTGACTAAAGATCAATTAGCACATGTGAAAAAATCTTCACTTTAGTAGTGATCTGCATTTGAGCTGGAGCTCATGTTTTTCTTACCAGGGGTGTTTGATGTAGGAGCATCCCTGGGCTCGGGAAATCCGCATCACCCAAAAATATTTCCATTCTTCAAATAAGAAATAAGTCGAATAAGGACTATGTTAGTGGTCCATTTTATTTAGTCAGTTTGTTGTAAATTTGAACTATTGATTACTCCTGCAACTACTCTTGCTATGCTGAAACTCGTGTTGAAACACATGCTGAAAGTCGTGCTGAAACACATGCTGAAACTACCGCGTATAGTGAAATTTTACAAGTGTTATGATATTTCTTCATTTGCAACACTGTGGCTACACACATTTGATTTTTCCATGCTGGTATGCATTCATGATGAGTCGCAACTATCGTTAGGTAAAAGAACTCACGGCTAAAGGACAAAGTGTGACCTGAGGCCAAAAGGAAGTTGAAGAAATCCGGAAGACAAAGAAACAGTTTGAGTAACAACTCGTTCTTGGAGGGAAGGACATTCTAGAAAAATTAGGCTCAAATTCGTTGTACAGTTCAACATATCATCCTCAAACGGACGGTCAGGCAGAAGTAGTGAACATGAGTCTAGGAAATTTGTTGAGAAGTTTAAGTGGAGAGAATCCTAGTCAATGGGATTTGGTATTGGCCCAAGATGAATTTGCATATAATGATTCGATGAATAGGTCTATGGGAAAGAGTCCATTTCAGTTTGTTTATGGAAAATCACCAAAAGGTGTGGTATATTTGGTTTCATTGCCAGATTTGGATGTGGACAATATGCATGAATTACAAGAACATGTAAAGAAGAAATTGCAGACTAGCAATGAAATCTATAAGAAAATAACAGATCAACATAGAAGACAAAAGGTATTCAAGGAGGGTGAGTTGGTCATGGCTCACTTGAGGAAGGAGAGATTTCCTCGAGGCACATATAATAAACTCAAGTACAAGAAGATAGGTCCATCCCAAATTCTGAAAAAGATCTCTGATAATGCTTATTAGCTGGAACTTCCAGAGAAATTTGACATATCTCCTACATTAAGAGTTGTTGACCTCTATGAGTTTCATGAAGGGGATAAAAGAGCAGATGCAGGTACCCTCAGCGAATGGGAACAACATCTACCAATTAAATCTGAGGAGCATATTGATTAAATTCTTGCTACTATCATTGGTAAGAAGACCCGCTCGAAGGAGTACATGGAATATTTGATGAAGTGGAAGAATCGAGGAGTAGAAGATGCATCATGGGTGACTAAAGATCAGTTAGCACATGTGCAAAACTCTTCACTTCAGTAATGATCTGCATTTGAGTTGGAGCTCATGTTTTTCTTACCAGGGGTGTTTGATGGAGGAGCATCCCTGGGCTCGAGAAATCCACATCACCCAAAAATATTTCCATTCTTCAAATAGGAAATAAGTCGAATAAGGACTGTGTTAGTGGTCCATTTTATTTAGTCAGTTTGTTGTAAATTTGAACTGTTGATTACTCCCGCAACTACTCTTGCTATGATGAAACTCATGTTGAAACACATGCTGAAATACATGCTGAAAGTTGTGCTGAAACACATGCTGAAACTACCGCGTATAGTGAAATTTTACAAGTGTTACGATATTTCTTCATTTGCAACACTGTGGATGCACACATTTGATTTTTCCATGCTGGTATGCATTCATGATGAGTCACAACTGTCGTTAGGTAAAAGAACTCACGGCTAAAGAACGAAGTGTGACCTGAGGCCAAAAGGAAGTAGAAGCAATTTGGAAGACAGAGAAACAATTTGAGTAACAACTCGTTCTTGGAGGGAAGGAAAATCATTTCAGAGCCAAGGAGGAGTTTTAGAAAGAAATGGAGCATGATTTTGAAGGGGGTTGGTGAACCATTAAGTAAATAAATCATAGAAGGTGGACTGGAGAGAAAGATTCCAGATTAGGTGAGCACAGAGGAAGGCGAAATAGAATCGCATCCCATACATGCAAACCATTACCCTTTGGATGATTTCGTAGTGGTTTTTAACCATGCAAGCAACAATTCATGGCAACATGTAATATATAAATCTTTTCTCTGCATTGAATTAATATACAAATGGTATTGAATTTTGTGGTTTTTCGAGTGTTTTAGTTTCCAGTGGATTCCTCATTATTTGGAAAAATCAATTTTTTTTTTTTTTTTTCCGCTGTACATTCTGCAGCAGGGTGTGTGCTATAAATGTGTGCGTGTTGCAACCTAGTTACCTCTGCATTATATACCAACCTCTATATCATTGCCTTAATCTCCAACATGTGAAGAACTAATGTTACTGTCAAGGTTTTGAATTGGCGACTTAAGACATAGTGGGAATGAAATAGGTGGTTATTTCACCCTTTCTTGGTATGCTTCCTCTCCGAGCTCTTTTCGTTTAGCAACAAGCTCGTAACTTGACATCACAGTGGGTTGCAACAATAAATGGTGGAAAGGTCATTCGTCATCAAAATTATGATTGTAAGAATATTGAACATTACATTGATTATATTAGTAACACAACGCTTTTAATATGTTCAAACATTATACCAAACACTTATTAGAATAATGGACATTGTTTTCCCAATAATAAACATGAAACCAAACCCTTTATAAAACAAATGTTGAATTAAGCAATAGTTTTACATTAGTTCCACTGAAAATCCAAAAATATAATTACTTAATCATCTTTTTTTACACCTTATGAGGTTGTCTACATAAAAGAGATAAAATTCACCGTGCAATACTGTTGACCCATGTTGGTTGCTAGAAGATGGCATGTTAGGATTGGTAGGTTAAAGAAGTTGTCCATTTTCATCAAACGTCTGCTTGCACTATCTTTCTCCTGATAAGAGCTTGCATAATTTTGGGACCAAGGGAATATCTTGAGCATCTCAACTCGATGCCGAATCTTCATCTTGCAAAATTCAATGAACAATTATTAAATTGCACTTGCATACATAACATAAATTCAATCAGATAAATGAATTATCAATAAAATCTAGACGTACTGCAATCGGTGCGAGAGAACTTGAAGGAGTTCGAAAGATACAAAATGAGGCGACATTGGAATTTGAAGAATTAGCCATTTGATATTATAATTCTTTTTTACCTGCATTTGAGCCAAAACCATCATCTTGGTCAGCATAGAACAATATAACTTCAAAAATAACTTTGAATAACTTTTACAACTTGACAACACACTTAAAAAATCATTTTTTTTCTACAATTTCATTGTTTGTTTTTGCCAGCTATACAAGAAATCTCATTCTAGCTTTACGAAATATGAAATATTTACTTGATCCCTGAAAATACCCTCCTCGAACATAGAAAATGTGAATTTGATGCTCAACCCCCCTCTCTCTCCCTCTGCCCCCCCTCTCTCTCTCTCTCACACACACACACACTCTCTCTCTATTTACCTTTCTCTATCTCCCTCTCTCTCTCTCACTCTCGACCTCTCTCTTTCTTTTGTTGGCTCTCTCCTTCCCTTCCATTCTCTCCCTATATCCCCCCCTCTCTCTCTTGCATTTACCCCTCCCCCCCTACTCTGTATCCCCCTCCCTCTCTCACTTACTGTATCCCCTTCCCTCTCTCTCACCCACCAGTGCACTTTATCATTTAAAGACACACCAGTGCATATGTCTAAACAAAAAACACCTGTGTGTTTAATTAATATAAGAACTGAAGACTGACCTCTGTTATTGCCTCTGCAAAGAAAAACCTTCGCAAACTTTAAATATGGATATTTGCATTTGCATTGTGCAAATTTAACTGTCTTATGGTGTGTTATTACTTACACACTACCCTGGTACGTTTTTAATTACTCTTCACACCGATGCATTTCAAACTGTATAGCACACTGATTGAAGCAAGTTAGAAAAATAACACATGCTTACTATCAATATTTTGAAATTTACGACGAAAATAAATCGATGTGTTATGCATACCGCACCTATGTGCTACTCATGACATAGCACACCAAAAACGTAACTTACAAAAAAATAGCGCATGAATTTATCATCAATGCGCCAAAATATACAACGAAAAATGAGTGGGAATTTGAGTTTTTGGTTTTATAAAGGAAAATATTCATTGTGTTATTTTTTGCCAAATTTTAGAGAGGATATTTGTGCAACAAAGATTTATCAACAAATATTTATGAGTGGGTGGATTTTTTTGAAGAGCCAAATTCGAGGGGGAGTACTATAGATCACATAGAAATCTACAGAGGAGAAATTTCAGGCATATGATTTCATTCTATTAATCATCTTTATCATTCTCCTATTTGATTCAAACAATTTTTAGTGCATTCCCTCAAGAAAAAAAGGGTTTCATAGTTACCTTCAGTATTGGAAGCCCTAATTTCCTGACTATTCTTTTGCTTTCTCCTTCGATATTTCACAAGAAAAATTTCTTTATAGGGTTTGGTTATTTATATATGGATGTTTCCTATCCATTGCAATGAAATCACTCATTGCATTGGATCCCAAATTGTCATGTTGATTTTTTCTATAAAATGCCTTCGCGATGACC
The DNA here is from genome assembly GCA_009831015.1 of Picea engelmannii. Lineage (NCBI taxonomy): Eukaryota > Viridiplantae > Streptophyta > Pinopsida > Pinales > Pinaceae > Picea > Picea engelmannii. The sequence goes on from ML784673.1 coordinate 91,496, forward strand.
GATGCGCTCTTTGCATAGTAAGCACACCGAAACGTATTTGTTTGCAAACAACACCTCTTTATTTCAATTCAAAATATTATTAAAAAATTCTTTTTGCGGTCGACGGTGTGCATTTTACCTACATATGCATCGGGGTGCATTGTTGAGTTTAAAATGGAAAAAATATTATTTTATATGGAAATCACCATTTCTTAAATTTGTGCATTTCTCAACGATGCGTAATAAATAGTATTTAGGAAGCTGTGCTTTTCCTAATTCATAAAGCACTTTCTGAATACAAAAATTTGTAAAATGTTTTCAATTTCAGAATGACATTATTATACTATACCGATGCATATATGGATGTGTGACGCAGTGGTGCATATAAATATTTATGACACCCCGGTTCGAATTATCTTAATATACACACCGATATATATATATATATATATACATTTTTTTTTTTTTTTTTTTGTGAAAATTCCAAGGGACAAACAAGGGGAAAAACAAGACATGTCAGTAGGGATGTCCAAAAAAGTGTAGAAGATGATGTTAAAAGAAATAAACATAATTTCGTCGCAAGAGGAGCCATCTCAGCTACAACGTGCATCAAATGTATGTAATCATTTATTTATCCTTTTATGTACATATAATTTAATTATCATGTGAAATACTAATTTTCAATTGTTTTGTTGTAGAAAAAAATAGAATCAATTCATCACATAAGACATGACAAATGAGGAATAGAAGGGTTGATCGTAAACTTTGTGAGTATTTACGTTTTCAACATTTCTTAATATTTAATGTTTGTTGTGATCTTTATATATAAATAATTAATTTACACTTGTTCGTGGATGTCTTCTACTAGGTGCTAACATACAAAGAAGAGCCAACTCATGACTTGATACACATTGGGTTTAGTATGGGTTGTGAGTATATGTTGAAGAATGAAAGTTCAATTGAACAATTTCTAAGTAGCTATTGTTGGTCTCCAGTTTTGATCATGTTTTTGCCTATATTGTATTCCAAAGACCTCCATTTCTATACCCAGTACCACCCCTTTTGGCCTTGTTTTGACATAATTGACATCTCCCTACCATTCAATGGGGCTACTTAAGGTATCTTTACGTTTCAAGCTATTTTGATGCATTTTGATGCTTTAAATTGATATTGAAACTAATGTCGCTTGGGTTAGGTACCACTTCTATTTTTGGAACAGGATTGCCAGTACCAGGTACCGACTCGTACCCTGTGGAGATACCAATGAAGCCGCTCAAGATCTGTGCGTTATGGTCAGAATGGGAGATAGAGAGATTCACATGACAGATGGAGTTATCGCTCACAGGAAGATTGAAGGCATAATGATAAAACTGAGTCGTTAATTCTTCATCATTCACACTTCATGACACTACGTGTCACGAAGATGTGAAGACTGTTTTAAACTTGATTCCAAGCTATTTTCTGATCGGGGATCCGTTTGTCTTTATGTATTTTGCTTTAGACTGTTATGAGGAGGATTTATATATAACCAGGAGGTCGCTCCTAAGAGACAGTTGGATTATGTTATGTTATGAACACACATTTCTGAATAAAAACTGCTGTTGCGTTATGTTACTCGACTGGTATACGATTTGAGTATTTTCTTCTGAGTTAATGGAACGTGAAGTATACACAGTGATTGCATAGAATGATATAGTTGGTTCTGGTTATTCCTTACAGCGTTTGTGCCGTTTGGTTGGGCCCGCCAGACAGGTGCAAGTCGCTGCTTTACTCTGTCATAGATTTAGTTATTTCAGTGTGTTAGTGTTTGCTTACATGATAGATTAAAGTTTCAGAATTAACTAGTTCAAAATCGTGTTTATTTATTCTTCAACCGAATTGTTCCAGCATAACTGATATCTTCTACGTTGATGAGTATTGAATGCATGACTGATTCTTGTAGGGTTTAGCGCATGAACTCAGTTTGATTGGTTTCTAGTTTTCAATTCGAGCATAACTTAGAGTTTGAATGAACTTTGCTTTGTTAGATAGTTAGTTACCCTGTTTAATTAGAATAGTTAGATTACAGTTAAATCAGAGGAAGCTTCTGGTACCAGTAGGGTAGGTAGGATATTTCTCTGTTTTCCTGTAGACAGATTTAGATTCATTTTTAATGTTCAGATTAAATGCATTTTAGGAAAGACTCTTTTTGTCATGGCTTTAATCGAAATGGTGATGACAGATGATTAAAAGTAGTGGTGGAATAATCTTGTGAAATCACACTTCTGCATGGAAATAGAAGCACCCACATTTAAGCATAGGGCTGTTTTCTGTTAATGACTTAAATAGGAAATGCTAAGTTTCAGGATAATCATTAGGATTCGAGTTCTTAGAGTGAGTTTGTGTTTTCTTCTAAGGATAGCATTCAGATAGCGATTAGAGCCTTACCCGCATATACAGTGTAGCAGCTCAAAGTTTACCAACCCTGGTTTGACAATTTAGTGTTTCAGGTCATTCAAATCTTCAATTTAGCAGCCTGACATTTTTGGCGCCATTGCTGGGGAGATGTTGTCTTGATTAGTTTTAGAATGCACTTAGTTTGGTGTGGTATGTTAGCAGGTTGATAGTAAGGGGAGCTGTGGAAGCAAGGGGTGAAAACTGACATAGCAGTTATCACAGGTACTCTGAAACTCAATCTTAGTTTCTTTTTCTTTCATTTAGTATGACTTCATGAGAAATAGAGATCCTAGAGGTAGATTTAGGAGAAATATAAAACCACAAAAAGAAGAAGAAACCTCCACCCAAAAAGCGATAGAAACCGAGACTGAAATTCTGGCTGAGGAAACCATAGAACAAAACCTAGAACCAGGAAGCACCATACATCAGCAAACTCAAAATCTTGGTGATCCAGCCCTGGATGATACAGTTGATCCAGAGAAAATACAAGCCCTTCTCAGGAACCCTAATTCTGTAATTTCACAGATAACAACTACAACTGTAAGATCAAAGGCCATAGGATCCTCAAAAGGACCAATAGGATATAACACCACTGATAGAAAGAATCCAGAAAGGTGGGATTTCACACCCTCACCAAAGAAGGATAAGATTGTTTATACAATCCTTGGTAATCCTTTTACCATGGGGGAAAGAGGGAGAGACTTACATGGGGAACTTCATATTGAAAATGAAGGTGAAGAACAAGCAGAGA
>ML784673.1:110409-127034 GCA_009831015.1 Picea engelmannii
CGGTTTGTTTACTATAGTAGTGAACGCAACGGGGCTAACTATAACTTAATCACACCGGGGCTAACTATAACTTATTTTCATCGGGGCAGACAAATCCTAAAGCGCACCGGTGCGTTAGATGAAAACCAATGAGTAGTAATTATAAGAGCACGGGTTCTCTACATACAACAAAAAAGGCGGAACCAGTGCACAATAGTTATAAACAAAATGGGGTGTTTCATTTATTATATTAAGATCCAGAGCGTTTTTATTATATTAATGTACCAGTGGGTTTTATTATAGTAACGTGTCAGTGCATGTTTGTAAATATCGTACTTGTGTGCTTTGACAATAACAACACCGACCATCGAACACTGTCATATCATAAGCCTTTGACAGGTCAATCTTGACCATCGAACGCTGTCTCTTATGAGTTTTGATAGTATGAATCCCTTCTTGCATAGAGCCTATAGCTTCGTGAAACATGCGACCTTTCAAGAACCCGAACTATTCCACTATAATTGATGAAGTAATAATCAACTTAAGATGAACAACATTGAATTTTGCAATAATTTTGTAAAGACAATTATAGAGGGCTATAGGCCTAAAGTCATCAAAAGATACATGGAAATCCTTATTCAGAATGAGAGCAATGAAGGTGGAATTTATACATGAAAATAACTTACCCGACGTTCTCACATATTCAACCACCTGAAGCAAGTTAGTACCCAACATCTCAAAGAAAAATTCGAAGAATTTGACACTCCAACCATCTGTCCCTGGGATTTTTTCTTTTTTGAGGGATGATAAAATCCCCCTAATTTCTTCAAGAGAGACTTCTTTATATAATTATCATTGTCCTCATTAGATGTACGATGAGGAAATAAGACCAGTTGTTTTAGGATAACATCCATCTTCATATGTCCAACCTCCTTGAATAATCCATTGAAGTTATCTACAGCCAAAGCCACCAAATTTTGAAAACCACGCACCAAATTTCCTTGAGAATCTTCAAGCTCCTACATTGAATTATTATTCCTCCTATGATTTGCAAAGTTTTGGAATAAATTAGTGTTTTGTTCACCCGCCTCTATCCAAAGGGAACGACTTTTAAGATGCCATGCCTGCTCTTATTCTAGTAAAATAGATTGTTTGCGAATCTCAATAATTATGCACTCTTCCAATATAGTTGAATGCCCCTCAACAAATTGAAAATATCTATACATGATCTCCAAATTCTCTTCTAAGGTCTTTAGGGAAGACTACATGGACTACTTCCTCTCTCTGGCCCATGCAATAACCAGTCCCTTTAGTCTCTTTAGGTTTGTTACAAAATGTATACTAGGAGAATAATTGTTGCCTCTATGGAAACATTGATAGTTTCTTTTGACTAATGTTTGGAACTCTTCCAATGATAGCCAAGAGTAATTGAACTTGTAAGGGGAGCTCGAATGAACTCATGAATGGACTAACTCCAGGAAGACATGAAAATGGTTTGACACTCATGTTTTTCCCAACCCATGATCTGTACAACCCCATAGCCTCATCAATATGATGATGAATCATGAAGCGATCCAACCAATTTGCAATGGCTTCCTCCCCACTTTGATTATTTCTCCATGTGGGGTTAATCTTCATGGGTTCCACATCCACCCAAACTTGCCTCTCAAATTGTTCAATGAATAAATGGGATAAATTGTCTTCTCGAGCCTTTGACCCCCAGATTTCATATTTATTGATCGTAAGATTAAGGTCACCTCCAATGATAAGGGAATCAAACTTTGGAGCCTGCATCCGAAATATCTTGGACCAGTACGCTGTCTTTTCGTCATACGGGCCATACAAATTAAGGATTGAATTAAAAATATCTGTCATAATACTTGAACAAATGGAGAATGAATTTAATAATTTGCAGCTCAAATACCAACCAATGATTAATACACCAGAAATACCCACAAAATCTAGGCCAACAAATTTCCACCCTAGAAATATTTTGACTAGTTCAAAAATAAGGGGATTGCATCCCCCCATAGATTCTTGGATCATTAACACGTCTGGACGTTCTAGCTTCACTATGTGACGAAGGGAATTTTTTTGGACCTCCCTCCAAGGACCTAAATGTTGATGGAGAAAAATTTCATGGAGGCCCACTAGGAGGGGCTTTACCTACTCTAAGTACCCTTGAAATAAGATGTTTCCTACTCTGCAACACTTCATGAGATGCTTGTTCTCGTGCATGATTTAAAGTTGACTTGTGTTTAGCCCAACCTGACCCAGGGTATTTATAGACATCTAACCCTAAACTTCCCTGACTATATAGCGCTCGAGCATGCTCCCTCGATCTAAGCATGGAAGGGTCCCAACCCAAAGAATGTGACAAAGAACTCGAAGAGGAAGAAGCCTAGACTCTTGGATCCTGACAAGAGGATCATTTTGAGTCCTTTCCAAGGTCTACAACATGCAGACCCTCAGACTATCCTGGTAAGCTGGTCGTGGTCGAGACCAAACTATCATGATATCCATGACCTATCACATCCATCCTTTCTACGTAGCAAGACCCTTTAAGAGAAACAAAATGTGGCAAAGAAGGAGCATTGTTAAAACACATACCTACATTATCATTTGGATAAGAATTACTCACCCATATAGTTTCAATTTTCCTCCACTGGGAAGTAGACAAGTCAAGGTCGGCTCCGAGAATGCTTGTTCGCATGCTATCCTCCATTGAAATATCTTTCCCTACTTTAATTGTAACTGGAACCTTGCCAACCTTTATCGTTGAATCTTCCACCCTAACATTCACCCTTGATTTGTCTGGTGGAGGCCTAGCTTCTTCAAAAGGGCTATGTGCAAATATAGTTGTTGGAGGGGTCTCTTCTTGCCTAGCTTCCACATGGTCCTAAGGCTTCTTCACATTCGAATCTGAGGTTCCATGATAGCCTTTTTGAAATGCTAAATCATAATTTTCCATTACATGGTCGACTTTGTGACAACGAGAGAAAAAAAGGAACATTGAGGAAATCCAAGATCTGCATGAAGGTGCTATTGCCCCACACTGGGTCCAAGGATTCATATAAACCTTGCCTCAGGTCCAAAGCCACCAAAAAATGTGCTACACAATGTTGTAGACTGGATTTTTAACTTTCATCAGAGGTAATAAAGGAGCCCAATGCTTTGCCAATAACTTGCAACCCCTCATTAGTCCAGAAATCTAGTGGTAAATTCAATTATTTTATCCATGTCGGGAGACTGATCAATACCTCTTCTTTTGCGTCGAACAGGGGGTGCCAAAATTTGGCACAAAGAAAATATCAATTGTAATACCGCCTTTCAGCAATAGTCATTGACTCATCCACCTTATTATTGAAAACAAAAGCCAACCATCCACAAGACAAGCCATGAATTATAGGGACATAGCCCATATGAACCCTACAAAAATTGACCATAAAACTTACCTACCAGCACACACCCCTCTAGTTCCAAAATTTGATTTATAACAATATATTTTCCCACCACCAGAGCAATGTCGCCTCCTATGGATTTGACCACTCTTTTACATTTCCATTGTGGATAAGAACTCTGAATAGTATGACAACCCTAAGGACCAACAAACAATAATCTTTTGTCTGGGGTACCCCACACCTTTGCTCCCCTTGACTTCAGTTTTTCTTAAGAGAGCACAAGAGCGGGAGAAACACGAGAAAATCAATTATGAAAATTTGAGATGCCGACTTTTTTGGTTACCCCCTCGAGCATTAAACCTTTGCAGCAAATGGAATTTAATGTCTGATCATCTGCCAAACTATTAGATCCCACTAACCCTGATTTCAAAGCTAGTGTGATCAGATTCTGACACATCACAATACATGATATAAAAGTGTCTTCCACCTTAGCAGATGAAACCTCACCGAAATCATCCTTAGCTCGAACCCCAAGAAAAAAAGGACTGGTAAAAATCTCATGTTCTAACATTATATCATCTGAATAGTCCACAAGGGGAGAGTACCCATCCATGATTAAGTCCCCCCTATTCACCCAAGCTGCCACATGGCTTCCTACACTGTTAGGTACAGGTCCTTTGGGCCTTCAAACCACACTAGGTTTTCCAAATCTCTACATATGATCAAATTTCGACCAGAGAAGCCAGATCAAACCCTCTATGTCAGTTCTTAATTTATCGACGAGGGCGATTTATTAATTATAGAATGGTTTTTTTTATATGAAAAAGTGGTTCATTTAATATAATAATTATTAGTTTAGTATAATGTCTTGTTGAAGTTTGAATCTATTAAGATCGAAACGACAACCTCACGAAGATATGAATCCCCCTATGTTTTTATAGAGGTGGTACTCCTCTTTGGCTAAAAGATATATATCTGATATCTTAGGACTAAGGAGAATGCTAAACAACAAACCCTAGATATTTATTTCTTGGATTTATACATAAAATGGTTCTTCAATAACCTAATGTGATCTTTATGTGCAACAAATTATCTTTTAACAATAGAAGAATTGAAGGAGGGCTTCACAACAAAATTTCTTTGTGCTCACCATCAAACATACAATCTCGTTAATCATATACACATTCATCCATATCTTCTTCACGAGAAATAGGAGAAAATAGTTTGATCATCTCAAATAATTTTAAAAGAGTATTACTTTTAAGATCAAAAGAGAATTTGATAGATCAATTTCAAATATCTCATACTTAAGACTCAAAGTTACAAGATACAATTGAAATCAACCCCGAAGTAATTCTTTGTGGAGTTTTAATCATGAAATATGTTCTTCATTACAAAATATCTGACAATCATATATATGGATGTAAATACTCCATGATCATATAAAGAAAGTCTTTTGAAGAATACAAGAATAACACTCAAGAACTCAATGTTGTGCCCAATTCATAGATTCAAGCATATAACTACGAGAAATGGTGTAGAAGAAGAAAAATAGTGGAAAAGATGGAGTTTTCTCTTTTTTGATCAGAAAATTCACTGTATTTTCATGGATGTACCTTCTTCTTCTTCTGATCTTTTGCCCCTGCCCCTCTGATAATTCAATTGTTGAACCCTTGATGATGCCTTTCTTCTCTTTTAAAACTAGTTCTTCTAACTACTTGAGTAGTTAGGGATTTTCCCTTCTTGAATTTCTCATACAATTTTCTTCTTGGAACATTCACTTTAATTAATGCCTCATTGAGATTTTTTTTAATGAGTTCATATCATTAACATCCACATCTTTAAAATGAATCCCTTTCATTTTTTAATATTTTTTTTTAAATAAACTTTTATTTTCAAAATTTAATTAATTGTCCTTTAAAAGAGGAGGACCGTGTTTTAATTTTATGGAAGCAATAATAAAATTTTCATCCATGGAAATAACTTCATATGTGATCTTCATCATCTTGTTTTTCTAGCATTACAAATTTTATCGAAATCATACTCCCAGATCTTAAGATATGACCTCGTGAAGTTGAGTTGTCAAGCAGATCCATTAAAACTGAAGCTGACTTATATTTCAATTTTTGAGAAACATTTGGCCACTTTTAACCTTTAAAATCTATACCATCATCTTCTTTGTCGAAATTCCTTTCCAACGGTATAAACTTTGCACGATTTCGTCGCCCATAACTCAAGTTACGGCTTCTGCAAGATCTTGAATCAACCATCGTCGATCAAATTTGATGAGCAAATGTGAGCCCTTGATCTCAAATTCGTTTTTTCTCCTCTATAAATTCGAATTTGATTTATAAAAGTTTAATCCCACATGCATGGGACTCTTGGAATTTTTAATATATAAAATACTAAGTGTAATACACACTTAGTATGAAACGTGAAGAGAGAAGACTATGGAGCTTAAGAGCTCGATGTCCCCTTAGGAAATTGATTAATAAAGTATAATTTTTCATGCCAAGTCAAACTCCACCTATGTCCAATCCACATATAAGTTAGACACTTAGCTGTCGTCACTCATCTTCGTAATAACATGCCACATGTTTCCAATAATCAATGTTATAATCTCGTTGGATGCCAAATATAACCAATAATAAACCGCCATGTGTCACCATTGGTAAAATGCCATGTGACACCATTTACAACTCGCCATGTGGAAGGGTTTCATTGGTGATATAATCTCGTTGAATGCCAAATATAACCAATAATACATCGCCATGTTTCACCATTGGTAAATTTCCACGTGACACCATTCACAACTCACCATGTGGAAGGGTTTAATTGGTGAAATGTGTCCTTCTCTTATTGTTTCATGGTTTAAAGGTGAAGAATTTGGACTAATGGTTAAGTATGAGGAGGGGAGAGGGATATGATGTAGGGTATTGTTTCATGGTTTATAGGCGGGGAGAGTGAGGGTAGTTAGGGAAAGGGGAGAAATATAGGCATTAGAGGTAGATGAGTGACATAGGGTGAGGTGGAGGGGGTAATATGAGTGTGGTGGGTGGACAAACTCGGGGGTGAGGAATGCGGGAGGTAGGGGGGGTAATGAGTGTCCAACTGCCGAAGAAACAACTAAAAAAATATTAAGAATGGAATATGAGGGGGTAAGTGAGGGGGAAAAGGGAAAATGAGTGGAGTGGAAGTTAGTGGTGAGGCAGGATGATGTAAGGGGGGGGATGGGATGGAAAATATGGCTAAGTACAAAATGAATAAGAGAGGAGATGAGAGAGGAGTAAGGAATCCAAAAAATTCNTGAGGGGGAAAAGGGAAAATGAGTGGAGTGGAAGTTAGTGGTGAGGCAGGATGATGTAAGGGGGGGGATGGGATGGAAAATATGGCTAAGTACAAAATGAATAAGAGAGGAGATGAGAGAGGAGTAAGGAATCCAAAAAATTCTAAGTGTTGGATAATGTAAAGAAGATAAGTAAGAGAAGTGGAGGGATAATGGAAGTGGAACCAAGAAATTCAAGTCCCAAGAGAACTTTCTAAGTTAGAAACAAGAAATTCATGTGGTTTCGAGAATATGAGTGTATCTCCAAAAATCACACATTGAAGAAAATACTCTTTTAGCGATCAAGATGTAAACCTGGATATCTTGAGCATGCGAACTTAGAATTGAAATCTGAAAAATGCATGGCGAAGTTGAGACCGAGGGCTACATGATAAAATTATAATATTTCAAAAAAATTCTTCTTTTAATATTATTTTTTATTATTATTACACGAGCGCAAAAGTAGGGGTGACCAATTTTTGGTCAACATGTCTTTAGTTTAGTTTAGTGCTCCATAAATTGCACTCTGAAGTTAAAGAGATTGTGCATGATATTGGCTAATCAACTCTAATTGGGATATGGAGGAATGTTGAGATATGCTAAGTCCTTCTAAAAAGGGATGTTTCAACTTAAACTTTAGATTAAGGAGCTACATGAGATACTTGTTTCAAGCTGAGTTGTTGCCCTGGGTGTTTTTAGCCATGCTAGAATTAGACAATTTATGTTTTGTTGTGGATTTAAAAAACATTGAGAGGGACATTAAGTTTGAGAATTTGGGGCTTCACATTGTTATTATGGATCTTGTTCTTGTGTGTAGTTGCACAATAGGAGGCCTTAGTCTTAGTATGCCTAAATTTGATCTCCGTTATCACCTCCTCCGTGGAGAATTTCCAGTGCTTTTATATACCATGTTTGTTTTTATGGCAATTCTGTTTTGGGCATGTCATGCAATCCACAAGGCTCAAATAAAGGCACTGGTGAATGATAGTGTTGATGCAACATGGGGCACATAATATTCTATGTTGAAATAGTTTAGACTTAGAGGTGTAAAAATGGTGGTTCAAGTATCAGAGACGATGTCATAATCTACTTCTTGGACTGGCGACTAAGACGTTGACATGCCTAAAGCTCAAAAACAAAGATTCTATCCAGGAAAATGAGGTTCATTATCAATTTATGAGGACCCTCTAAGGGATAATTGTAATATGTTCAAGAGGAAGATATCTCTTCGATTTATATTCCTCATGATTATTTACAACCTAATGAACTTAGCTATCGTTGCACTCTTTATGCGCATAACCATAAGTGAATGGAGAAAATTGTTCATGGGTCTCTATTCTTGTTGTGGCTCCCCTCAAATGCATAATTTTCATTCATATACTAATATAATATTGTAATTTCACACTACATAGAAAATTAGTCTAAAAGCAATAATTATTATATGCTACCACCATTTGGATATTTTTTATCCAACTGTGCTGAATCAAGTCCTCAATTTGTATTGTTTAGGTTTATCTCAGATGTATACTACATATTTCTTCTCATGTCTGTGACTATTCAACTACTATTTTAAAGAAAGTGTATCTTTTCCAAGGCCAGGTAAAATACTATTTCCTTCCATTTATACAAATGAAGTTCCTTACGAGACAAGTGATTTCAACATGGAAGGTCTTCTAGTCATATATATATATATATATATATATATATATATATATATATATATATATATATATATATATATATATATATATATATATATATATATATATATATATATATATTGAGGCATCTTATGCACCAAAACCATGCATTTGTGGAGCACTATGTATATATAATCAAACATTCATATCTCCACTATGTCCACTTCTAACATAGGCAGGAAATTAGCTGCCATGTAGCTCTTTCTCTTGTTGTGAAATATCATCTCATTTCTTGCCAATATATTTCCCAATCCATTGTATAATGAAACTATTTATGGTTATTTGCACCTTCATCCTTATGCCAACCTTCAAAACATTGTACATAGTGTTTCCCTCCCACTTACCCTTTCCAACTGTTAGTTGCAAAGCCTCTCCTTGGATTTCTTTTGTAAAAATACAATGTACTAACAAATGATCAATAGATTCATCATAGTTTTTACACAAAATACACCAACTAGGACCTCATCGTTCCCTCTTATTATAATTATCACTTTGCCCCATAATCCTTGTATTTATATCATTCTCCATAATCTTTTTTAGTTGGATCCTCCGTAGGGGTGTAATGTGGGGTGAAGGGCCCACTAGAGTTGATAATAGTGAAGGTATGGTGGTATTTTAATGTAAAGTGGAGTGGATCCACTAATGTTTGCTATTATTAAATAAGACCCACTAGGTCATTAGCCTTGAATAAATGTAATGCAACCTCATTGAAGAAGACCCACTCGGTAGTTACCATTTGGTTATGATTAGAGTTTTATAGCTAGCTATAAATAAGATGGTATCCTCTTTATGAATCATATATTGGAGTATATTGTATTGGAGCTTAACTCATCAAGAGGTTGCACCCCCTAAGAGGTCACTGAATAGAGGTTGCTCCTTCCATAAATGGATCATTGTACAATGTTTCCCCACCTTAAGGGTATTTTGATATATGAAGTAAAGGGGAATTTATATCTTCTCCGAATATTTGGTCTATGATTCATTTTTAAGGGTTAAAGATCATGACATGTGGTATTAAAGTTTTTTCTTAGGCCAAAAAGGATGAATTTTTTTGTGTCTTTTTGTAGATTTTCATGAGTAAAAATAAGGTCATGACAATCAAGTGCATTTATGAAGCTTTATATGTGAAATCTAAGGACATAAATTGCAAATTTGAGTTCTTCTCGAAAAATACCCAATTTAAAAAAAAAAGGTTCAAATTGAGATTTGGGAAGTGAATATATCATTGATTTAGAATCAATTATTCGAAGCTTTTTTAGTGACAACCATGAGTATTGTAGAGCAGATATATTTTAACAATATGCCTAAAATGCAACCAAACCAACAACAATTAGAGAAAAATAGTTGTGGCATTTGAAAATTGGGGTTATAATAGTTATTTTAAGTAGTATTACATAAGTTATAAACCTAAGATATATTATCTCTATTATTATAACGTAATAGATAAATATCATGTAATAATAGTTAGGGGGAAATTATAATGTAATATAGTCATTGATATGTAATAATGATAAGTCATGCCCTTTGTCAAGGACATGACTTATCACCCCTACGTGTATTTATATGCATGCCCATTGTATCTCAAAAGCATGTCAGTTAATAATCAATAATAATCATTTATTCCATGAGAAATATACCGATTCGACTTTGTTATGGATGCTCAATTGAAGTGACCAATAGGTTCATTCCAATTGGTATCAGAGAAATTTCCGTTGGCCTATGGTCAAGTACATTTTTTCAATTTTTCCATTGGCTTGTGGTAAAGTACAACTTTTTTTTGGGTTGTTTCGTTGATCCGTGATTAAGTTTATTTTGATAGTGGCATTAAAAAAATAAGAAAAAAGTTATGCAAATAATTTATAGGCTCGTGGCCCAAAATATTCTATAGAAAAAGAGGTTTCCAAGTGTTTTTAAAGGGCACATGAAGAGGGGTGACTTGAGTGGGTGGGGCTCTTCATGATCCCAGGGGGGAATGCGTTGGAACATTATGCATGGGGTCTTGGGAAGGGGTCTAAAAATCTAGCAGAGGCCTATTCATTTTTTCTAAGGCACTAGATGGAAATATGTAGAACAATAGCACAAATATTATCAAAATAGTTAGCAGAAAGAAATGAAACATCGAGCACAATGACAGTATGGGTAAAATATGATACCTTTATTATCCTGAAAGAACTATTTAGTTGCCTCTTTGAAGGGGCAACCTCCAATAGAGAAGAGCTCGAGTTACAAATTATTCAACAAGACAACCTTTACAATGATTTCTACATCTATATATACCACTTATATCTTCTTGAGAACATTGTAGACGAGGAACTTTCTAGAGTTGAAACCTTCGAGTAAGTCTTCCTACAATAGTTTTTATCACATTATTACATAGGCCTTATTTACTAATGATGGCATTTATTACATAGTAATACATATTAATCTATAATCTTGAGGGGTTAGGAAGGTTAGGACCCTAACATGCGCTCCCCACCCCTTAAGAAACAACCTTTGTCTCAAGTCTTGAGATGTGGGAATTGCTGTAGAATGGTAGCTGGTTCCCATGTGGCATCCTCAAGCTATGTATCCTTTCGCCATATTAAAACTTTTTGAATTGTGTGCTGATGGAGACAATGCTCATGTTGGGACAAGATTTCATGTGGTTGCAACCAAATGGATCCTTCGTCATCCAATTCAGGTAGCCTAGTTTGAATGTGGCACTTGGATCCAATCACTTTCTTTAAGCAAGAGACATGTAAAACTGGATAGAGCTTAGAGTGACTGGGAAGGGATAATTTGTAATACACAAGCCTCATGTGCTTGATGATTGTATAAAGGCCTTAAAACTTTGGAGCAAGCTTCTAATAGTGGTCTGCTTCAAGGGAAGTTTTCTTATATGGTTTTAGACAAAGAAACACCCGATCCCCTTCAACAAAATGGTGTTCGGAATGATATTGATAATATTTTTGCTTCATTTGATTATGAGACATGACCAAATTGTCTTTGAGAGTGTGTAGAATGTCAGCTCAAACTATAAGGGTTTTTTTCCACCTCCTGGACCTTGGAGACATTAGGTAGGTAAGATAATACCGAGGGAGGATTTTGACCATAGACCACCTCAAAGGGAGTCATGCAAATGGCACCATGGTAAGTTGTAGCGAGGGGTAATCACTGAACTCATTGAGATTGTCATTTGAATGTGAAGCACTGCAAATAGGCTTCCAAGCAATTGTTGACATCTTCTCTTTGATCATTAGTCTAGGGAGGATAGGTAGTGTTGAGATGCATTTGGGTGCCTTGGAGTTGGAACAATATGGAATTCCATGTAGTTTGAAGATATTGTCAATGAAAACTTGAGCCATAGTGGAATTTTTAATTGGGTGTTGGAGGGCACATAAATGCACATATTTGGAAATTCGATCAACTACAACCATGATGACTGATTTGTTACAAGATTTGGGTAATCTAACAATGAATTCCATAGACATATATGTCCATATGCAGGTGGGATATGGAGAGGTTGTATGTGCCCGCAGTTTTGATTGTTTCTCCCTTGTTGCATTGGCAAGTATCACATTTTCCCACAAAAGTACATATGTCCTACTTCATTCCTTCCTTGAAAAAGGAACGTTTGATCCGTTCATAGGTTTTATGAAAGCTAGAATGTCTTGTTGTTGGCGAGGCATGGAATTAAGAGAGCACAATGGATTTAAAGTTGGACTGTTTGCTCAAATACATGCAAACTTTTATAGTGGAGCTCCTCATTTTTCTAAGTGCAGCTTGAAGATGCATTAGTATCTTGTTACAGTTGTTGGATAATGCTAGAAATTTTAGGATCTTAGAACCATTCATGACGAACTACCTGCAACCAATTGGATAAAATGAAGGAGAGTGAAAAGAGGGACCCTTCTTCTTCATATTTCCTGGAAAGAGCATCAACTACTACATTCTCTTTTCCCTTCTTGTAAGGATATCATAAGCATAGCCAAACATGTTGGTCAGCCACTTATGTTTCTTTGGGGATGATATCTATTCTTCCAAAAAATATTTGAGGCTACAATGATCAATTTTATTTTGGAAGCATTTCCCAAGCAAGCAAGGATGCTAGATATTCACCGCATGAAAAATAACCAACATTTCCTTTTCATAGGTAGATTTTCCCAAGTGTTTCTCATAAATTTGTTTACTAGTAAAGGCTAGGGTCGACCTTCTTGCATGAGAACTAAACCAATGCCTTTCCCCGAGGCGTTACACTCTAAAAAAAAAGTGTTTGTGAAGTCAGACAGAGCCAATACTCGAGTTGTACACATAACCTCTTTCAAATCTTGGAAGGATTGATCGACAACCACATTCCAATTGAAAGATTTTTTCTTAAGAAGGGAAATGAGTGGAGCTGCAATTTTGCCATAATTTTGGACAAAGTTTCGATAGTATCTAGTTAAACCAAGGAAGCCTCACAAAATTTTAAGAGTCTTAGGGAGGGGCCAATTCTTCATAGATTTGATTTTCTTGGGATCCACTCAGACACCATCCAAACCAACAATATGGCCCAAGTATTCTACTTGGGAGGCATCAAAGGCACATTTGGCCCTTTTGAGGAAGAGTTGATGCTAAGAAATTAGTTGTAAGTACTAATCCAGATGGGCAAGATGAGTTGCCGAGTTTTACTGTAAATAAGGATGTCATCAAATAAGACAAGTTCAAAATGATGGAGAAAGGGTCAGAAGATATGATTCATGAGACTTTGGAAAGTGGAGGGTGCATTACACAGGACAAAGGGAATGACCAAGAACTCATAATGGCCTTCATGAGTATGAAAGGGAGTCTTGGGAATATTGACCTCCTTCATGCGAATCTTGTGGTAGCCGAAACACAAAAATTTTGTAAAGAATTGAGCACCAGTAAATTCATCCAAAAGGTCATCAATGACGAGAATGGAAAATTTATCTTTGATGTTAATTTTATTGAGAGCCCAAAAATTAGGGAACATGTGTGAAGTACCTTCTTTTTTGAGTAAAATGACTACTGGAGATGAATAAGAGCTTGTATTAGGGCATATGACACCCACAACTAACAATTCCTAAACGAAATTTTCAATCTCATTTTTCTGAGCGAATGGGTGGCGATAAGGGCGAACATTGGGGGGGAATACTACCAGGTACAAGTGGGATGGAATGATCATGGGGACCACTAGAAGGTGGGAGTCCTTGGGGGTTTTAGAAAGTGGAGTGTTTTTTGGAGAGGATAAGTTGCATGTATGGATGAATGGATGGGGAGGGAGTCTCAACTGCTTGAATGGCATGGAATTGAGAAATAATGCTAGAATGACCCTTTTTGAGGAGGTATTCCATTCCATGTGAATTGATGATCTTGAGCGAACTTATTGTGATGCCTTGGAACTTGTAGCAATGACCATCATGCTAATAGATCATGTATAATTCCTTGAAATCCATGATGATGGGGTCCTAGAGTGCATAACCATTCAACACCCAAAACAATGTCACAACCTCCCATTTCAATGGAAAACACATGGGATTTCAAAGACCAGTCACCAATTTGCAGGCACACATTTTCAAAATGACCCCCACATTTCATGGAATCACCATTAACAATCGTGATTTGAAAGTTATTGACTATATGAATACAACAATGGGTCTCTTGAGAAATTCGTCGATGAATCAAGTTATGGGTGCTGCCAATGTTGATGGGGATAATGACTTTACAATGCTCGATATAGCCAATTAATTTAAGAGTTCGGGGACTTGAAATGCTAGTGAGAGCATGAAGAGAGATGAGAGGTTCTACCTTAGTTTGATCAAAGTGTGGATTGGTATCATCTACCTAGAGAAACGATATGGGAGGGGAAGAATCACCTTTATCTTAAAAAATGTCCTCATAAATGGCCATAAAAAGCTTTTGCTACTTACATTTGTGCCCTAGAAAGTATTTTTCATCACAATTGTAGCAAAGACCCTTAAGTTGGCATTTAGGCATTTCTTCCCTAGTTAATTTTTGGACCTTAAGAGGAGGGAAAGAAGGAGTTGGATTGGTGGGGTGAGAATGATGAATAAAGGATGTATTTTTTTTATTTGAGTAGTGACCAACTACTATGCATCCTTGGCTCTATGAGTGGATTCAAGCAAGGTCTGAGGGAAATCCATTAGGATGTGAGCCCGAATGTCATCCTTGAGGCCACTAATAAAGCATTTGTAGAAGAAGGTGTCTGACATGCCTTCGGTGCGGAAAGACAATTTCTCAAAAGCAGTGATGTAGTCCTCAACTATACTAGACTATTTAAACTTGGTCAAATGGCTCAACTGATGAGTATCTATGTCAAAATGTTCATAAAGATCGACAACAAATTGGGTCCAAGAAATATAACCTTTGTGGGAATTTTTACACCATTGTCATCATTATCAATGTTCTGGGTCTAAATAGAAGACACCAACATGAATTTTTATTAAGTCATTGGTGATGCCATGCAATGGGAAATACTATTTCATTTGAGTGACCCAGCCTGTGGGGTCCGAACAATCAAATTTGTTCAGCTCAAATTTAGGAAGACACAAATCATGAGAAAAAGAGTTAGAATGAAAAGCCATGTAATGGGATGATTCAACTCCCTCTTGGTGGAAAGGCTGGGCCGAGGAGTTAAGGGCCTTGAGTTGATTAACAATTGTTGTTAGGGAGTTCATCTGGTAAGTAAGGAGGTCAAGTTCGATGAGCTTGCAATTAAGGGTAGCAATATTGCTATTAACTCGATTCAAACTTTCATTGGTTTAAGTTTGAGTTGCTATGAGTTTTTTCTGAAGGGTGTTAAAGGAGTCTTCTAGGGAAGAAAATTTGTTGCTAAAGTCTTGGTTGCAGGTTGCCATCGTGGAAGATAGGAAGGAAGTAAGAGGGTGGGTGGGTCCATACAAAAAGGCTAATTAAAGAGGGATACCACAACAATCAACATGACTTGAGGAATCTAGCTGGATAGGTCTCAAATAAGGGTGTTGGATAGGGTGGGTGGGTAAAAAAAAAAGGCTTATTAAAGAGGGCTATCATTATGATTAGCATAAGGAGAGAAATCTATTGAGATAGGTTCCAAATAAGGGTGTCGATGGGACCACTTATACTCTTCTTTTGTTTTACTCCTGCAGAGTTATACTCCCGTGTGAATAATACCGTTGTGATAGAATGCCCAAGTTCTTAATATTGAATATTGTGTAGGAATTTTACAGCCTTGATGTAGGAAGGAGGGTTGCCCAAAATTGTATGTGAAAAATTTCAACACTGTCTCTATTATGGTAGAACGGGGTAGGGTTTTGAGGGTTCCTAAGAACAAGGGAGTGCCTTGTGTTATAACTCTCTTATATACTTGCGGGGTCCAACAATAGTACTCGCTCCAATATCTTAGGGGTCTAACTAAGGAGGGTTTATAGTACCCTTAGTTGTACTACCTGATTACACAATTACACCAGAGTATTCTTCTCGAGCACTGTTCTTGGTGCCACTATAGTAGTCAAGCGATCAAATGGCTAAGCTATGACTAGTTTCAGGATAGCTATAAGACTCTTGATATACTCAAGGGTACATGGAAGTTAAATTTCATGTACATGTGCTATCTGATGTGGTACAATCAAATGGGTACCAACAGGGGTTACATGGGTTTCTAAAATGGTGAAATAATGTGTAGTTCTTGTGTGTATTCTTCCCCAACCACAATTTTATCCGCTTAATGACAAATCATTGTGGTTCTTTATAGACATTGGAACACGTCTCTAGCTTGAATTTTTTTTCTAAAAATTTGCTGAGGAAAGTGCTCTGATACCACTTGTAAGGTATGAGATGGCAATATGTAGAGAAATAACACAAATTTTATCAAAATATTTAGGAGAAAGAAATAGAGCAACAAGCACAATGACAATATGCGAAAAATATGATAGCTTTGTTATTCCGAAAGCACTATTCACTTGCCTCTTCCAGGGGCAAATATCCAATAGAGAAAATTTTGAGTTACAAATGATTCAACAAGACAACCTTTATAATGCTTTCTACCTCTATATATACTACTTCTATATTCTTGATAACATTCTAGAGGCAGAACCTTCTAGTAATTCTTCCTACAATAGTTGTGTTTACATTATTACATAGGCCTTATTTACTAATGATGACCTTTATTACATAACAATACATATTAATCTATCTACTTGAGGGGTTAGGGAGGTTAGGAACCTAACATTTTGGTGTGGG
>ML784673.1:127124-137552 GCA_009831015.1 Picea engelmannii
GGGGGGGGGGGGGAGAGGTCTATACCCTTGCTTGAAAGTCTACAAATCATTTCAGTTATCAGTTCTCATCTTCTAACTTCATACTTTGGGGGGCAATCTGTTACACATAAAAAATACTCACTTTGATAGTGTCGCAAGTGTTGTCATTACAAAGGTCGCAAGTGTCGCATTTTGCTCACAAGTGTCGCAAGTGTCAGGGAAGCATACTGCCATGATGCATATGTCGTGCCTATAACGACATGATAAGGACACTTGAAACACCTCAAACATTTGATTTGGAAGAGGAGAAATGAGTTAGTAGGCTCATGAACCTTTTGCCATCTGAAAACACTCAAAAACTATGTTTTTGAAGGAGAGTGCTCCCCTATACCTCTTCTGGGAGTGCTGACGCTCCCCCTTACAATGTCTGGGAGTGTTATAAATCTTCTTTGGCCCTTCTAGGGGAGCGCTGGAACCCCCCTTAAGTCTACTGGGGAGTGCTACAACGCTCTGATGGCCCTTTTGAGGGAGCGCTACCTATTCTGGGTAGTAGTTAAGTTGTTGAGATGAATGGGGGAAGGATCCTTTCATTCTTGGAAGGCAGTTGGATTCGAATCCCTGGTCCAGCCATGATCTTAGGGAAGATCCTCAACTGAAGGAGGAAAATCCTCAACTTCCCCAAGGATATCTCAAGTGGTTAAAGCCTCTCCAAGGCTATATAAGCAAGCTTTCTAATGGTGAAAGAGGACTGGAAAGGGAGAATTACACCAGACTTATAATCTCATAAGTGGTGCTGGAGCAGAGATATTTTGGAAGCAAGAGACCTATGATCTCATAGGGAGAAATCGGTGAAGCTATCATCATTCAGATCGTGGATCTTTTGAACAAGGGGTAGACAAGGAGGACTTGGTAGAGCTGTCGCATTCCATCTATGACTGTAAGCAATGTTTTGTCCTCATTAATATAATTTGCTTGGCCTATTTATTTCTAATTTGTGTTCAATCTCACATGAATTTGTCTCTTTAGTATATAGACCTATTTTGGACTAATCTTGATAGAGTAGGAAGTGGTCGTACTTTGTTTTTCTATAGGGCTTATCGAAGAGCGAAAGATTGGAGCTCAACTCGGAGCGTGTAGGGACAAACACCAACAAAATGTACTTATTTTCTCCTTCCTTCTCACACACTAGTCCACCTAGATATAAAAGGAATTCAGTGACCATGATAAGCACTTTCTGTCTTAGAGTTAAGAGTCTAGCTCTTTGAGGAGATCTACCTGTCCGCAGGGAGATTTTCCTTCAACAAGGACCCATATTTGTTATTTTTCAATAAGAAGAATGAGAAAAATATCATTGAGATCATGAAGGAAAAATTCCATACATTCTGTGGACAACATGGTTTGGACATCATTAGCATATGTGACCCAATAGTAAGGTTTGCAATGCAAGCCTTAGTCTGTAAGCTGTTGAGGAAATGGAAAAAAAATCAAGTGCCAACATCAGTGATAGTGGCCGCAGAAAAATGTGTAGAGGGACTCCATATGAACTGGGAGACATTCTTATTGAACCAATTTTTGATGGACTATGACGAAGAGAAGGATAATGGGACTGAGTTCCATTATTCCTAGTTATTGATCCTAATAGCACTATCGACTTGGAGGGAGCCAAATGACAACCAATTTTTGGGAGTCACAAAGAATCCTTGTTTAGCTATGCAGTATTAGAACCTTTGGTATATGACACATAAGGCACGACAAATGGAAAATAATGTCGCATTTTACATTTAAAAGGAAACTATCAGAGAAAACATCCAAATGACACCCCATATACCCCCTCAAGTGTTTTAGGCATATAAGGTAGTGACATGCTTTAAGGTAGGGCGTCACCACATATACGTACAATCAAAGAAGGACCCAGATCAACAATGGTTGCTGACACAATACAGATTGATGGAAGAGGAGATGGGCCACATTATGGCTGATTGGGAAGATGAGTGGAAGATTCCACCAACACAGATAGGTCCATCAAAGAATAAAAACCTGAAAATGCATGAGGTCAACAAGGATGAATAAGAACGAGAGGACCATGATAGAGGAAAGGGCACAATGGAAAAAAACTCAATAGAAAACACCATGTAATGATAGGACACCAAGCCAAGGATACTTGGACACCAACGACCGAAGCACAAAGCCATTAAAGATGTGGATATATAGGATTTGATAGAGGAATATTTGGAGAAGATAGGTGACAAAGTAAAAGAAGTCATTGACAACGCATTTCAGCGTACACCACAACAACAAGAAGAGATGAACATACACATACATGAACATATGGGAGAATTGTGACAACTATTAGAAGCAACAAATATCACATCAGGGTGACATATAGAGAATGAACCAACAACAAGCCCTACTAAGACTGGAGAGGCAAGGCCAACAATCTCCCACTCCTTAGTAGTTGTAGTAGAACAAATATTGATTAAGCTAGCGATAGGGGTAGTCGATATCCCCATGACAAATATGCAAGAACATGCTAGGGCACTAGGTCACATTGACTTAGTGCTATCACAACTGCCAATGGATGTATTGTAGGAATTATAGATGAGCACAACACAAGAGATGAATGTGCACACAAATAAGACATACAACGAGTTATTGAAGGTTACGACATAAAATGTTGCATTAGAGACGGAGTACAACAAATTTAAATAGGAGCGCGATGAGGCCACACAAAAGGTAGAAAGAATGCAACATACATTCAACAAGGTATATCAATAGATCCTAGATGTGCATACAAAGTAGGAGGCCCTAGTGGAAGATCAAGTCATGAAGATAAGTGAAGCCATTCAGGGCTTCCGCGCATGAATAGTTGATTTAGAAGCACACATTACACCAAGAACTCCACCTAAAGAGAGGGAGATGAGGGAGAAAACTGTGACAACAATGGTAGAAAGTATGTAGAGGGTGCTCAACTATATAAAGAGACTATGGACATTTGGACACATTTCAGTGAGGACAATGAGCAATAGGAAATCAGTCAGAAGATCCAAGATGTGTAGGAAAAGGCGCAAAAATTCCCAGACGTGTTGGGAAAATTACTGCCAACTGAGGCGGTAACTGTGATGAATGAGAACATAAAGCTGTATTCATAAATGAATCAACTAAGGGCGGAGCAATAGGCTCACATACAATAGATAAAATTAATATAGGAGGAAGCATATAGAGTGATAGTGACCTTAGCAACAACTCAAGGAATAATCAAATAGGTGGATAATGAAGGTGTCGAGAAGATGTAGGCTCGCGTCAATACAGAAAAGTTGACCAAATTTTGCATAAGGAACTAGAGGTCAAAGAAAAGGCCGTGAAAACAAAAGAGACCTTCGAAAAATTCATGGCACACTAGAGGAAGGCCTGAGTGGCTCAGGATGAGCCACATGTGAGTGTTTGGGGCATGTTGGATAGGCATTTTGGTTAAGTTTAGGGATTTGCACCAGAAGAAGTCAAAGAATAAAAGGCATTTAGAATATGGACCAGAGCATGTGACAGGAGTGGACTTTAAGGATTCAAGGTGCACGACAGAAGGATGCTCGGCGAAGCAACACACAATAGGTGGAAAATGATTATAGATATTTGGACATTTTGTCTACTTTGTAAAGGGCTTAACCCTATTTTGATGTATAAATATGTAATGGGTTTTTGGTAGAAGAGGTTGCGAAAGTTAGTGATTTCTAAGGGTGCGACATATGAGAAGTTTTTAATGCTTGTTGGGTAAGTTGATTCGAGTGAAGGAAAAATTTGTAGGTATGATCGAGGAGTGAAGCTCGCACTGCAAAAAAATGCCTAGGTAGGTTTGGGTAATGTTATTGTTGCATATTTTGTAGCACAATGTGCAATTGTAAGAGAATTATCAATGACTAATAAAATAAGCTAGTCGTTGTGCACGTAGCCCAAGTTGGGTGAAGCACGTTAAACCTATGTGTTGTGATGTGTTGTCTTTGCATTTTATGATGTTTAATGTTATGGTGCAATAATGATATATGCTGAATGTATTGTTCATATTTGATGTTATAATGTCACGCACCGAAGTATCTAGTATGTTAAGTGGGAGACTGTCGCACATAGAATATGTTGAATGTTAAATAACTATTAATTAATGGGAACTGCACACATGAGAAAATGGTAGTAAGAACATGAAGACTGATTCACTTCCCCTCATCGTTGTAGAAAATTGGTTCCTACAGCCCCTCTAGATGCCCCAGGTGAGACTTCACTTTCTCTATAGGTGCTGAAAGGGTCGGTGTCTAAGGGTTTTGTTGGTATATAGATGATTAACCCTGGGCCTTCCCACTGTGTGCCAACAAACCCTAATTATAGAAAATGTAGCACATACGAATCAAAATATCAATTTTAGTATTGTTCTTACATATTGAAGAACTCAAAAATTAATACATCTTGAAGTCAACAACAAAGAAGACTGAATCTAGAATCTTATCATTAGAGAGCTTAAGAAAGAACCCATTTAGGTTGGAATAATCCTTTTTCTATATGACAATATTGTTCAAAGATTCAAATATCATATTTCCTCATGTTCTCAACCCTATCAAGTGAGAAAGAGTTACAATATGTTGGTTCATTCTATGAGAAGAAGTTTTCCTTACCTATGCTTTGAGAATAAAGGACTTTTAAGGGGGGAATGCTTGTAATATACCTGTTAGCACTGAGAGTCACACTTAGACTGTTGTAAGTGCAAGCCCAATACCCATCAAAATATAAAAAAATAAATGGTTTGAGTAGGTGGATCAACAAGAATGAGCAAAAAAAGGAGAGGGAAGAAAAATGCAGATCAGTAGGCTACACGATTGGGAAATGGAGTCCTAAACATTTTGCAGATTGAGGGAAATCAAGCTGGCTATCAGATAAATAGCTTATATGATGAAGAAAGAAAGAAAGAAAGAAAGAAGGGTCAACATATAAGTGAAAAAATGAACCTCACACCCTGCTTAATTGATAACATCCACCGGTTTGAACATTCACTGATTGGAAATACTTTCCAACAACGAATGTGAATGCTTAAATATAACATGTAATAAACTTCCGCCGCAAATCCTTTACCATAGAAATCTCATACATAATATTGCTAATCAAACCTACATTAACAATAATCATATTCAAGCAAGATGAAAAGGTATATGACAACAAAGAAATAACAATATGATATGATAGATCTCATGAGTCATCAATGGAAAAAATATTTATAAAACAGGGCGTCAAGCTTACAATGAGAATACACAGGGAAAGTGCATGGCACCAACTCTCTCCAACCTCTCTTGGGTCATGGAATGAACCCTTTTCTCATCAAAAACCCTGTTATTTATAGTGAATAATCTCTATCTACCCCAAGAAGGTCGAAAACAAGAAGTTACATAGGATCCTCCTCTATTTAGGAGTCTTGTTACAAAAGATTCCAACAAAAGCCTAACAAATTCCTATTTTTTGGGATTTTGTCTATAATGATAAGTGCCTTTTGAAACAGGTCATCCTAATTGATTTGGAGATGGAACACATGTCCCCCATATCCAACTAACTCCTAGGAGACCATTCGAACCTTCCCTGACAGATGGCAGCCCTCCCATAGCTCGAATTTGTCAAATAGTTAGAGTTCACAGCGCCCGTGACAACATGCGCTGCAAACTTTCTTGTAGGTGATGTTTTTAGTTTTTCTCCAAAAATACGAAGTGGGTCAGGTTGAATTTTTGTCAGCAATTCAAAAGCACCATGTTTTGCCTCCACACCAAATTTCAGAGGAACCTAGATGGGCATTCAAAAGTTACAAGCAAAACAATCCTCTGCCATGTGCTAATTGTTTACAAACTGTCAAAAATACCATTTCGCAGTGCCGACGCTGCGAACTTTCTTGTAGAATCCTGTTTTACTTTTGCAAAGCTTCAACACCTCAAAAATTATGTCAAGATTCTAGACATGCTGCAAAACTCCATTATCTTGATATATAACTGGGGAAAGACATCAAAAATGATATTCATGGCTTACAACTCATATTAAATAGGTCTTGAATCAACATAAGAATAGGTTAACAACATGGACAACATTTTCAACTTTAAGCCTGCTTCAACAAATGATCAACCACACATTTTAAATGGACAGGGGTAATAATTCACTCGTTTAAGGCTGAATTTGAAAGGATGCAAAAGATGAAAGTTTCAACAGTCCTAGAACATAGTGTTTGCAACACAGTTCGCAGCGCCAATATGAAAGCCAACCAAAACCCCTTTCTCAACCCTCAAACATGATGAACACTCTCATGGGGTACTAGGTGGATCTAGGCTTGATGATGACATCTTTAAATTAGAACATAGGTGTCTACAAGTTTCCCAACCTCCAACTCTCTCCTTCAACCAGTTCGCAATGAAGTTCGCAACGCCTGTCACCAGTTCGCAGTGCCTGATTTAAACAATATTTGCATGCTTCAGGGAGACTGTTGGGATGTCCAAAGACGTGATCCCTGAAAATTTGTTAAAAATAGGCTCTGAAAACAATGAAATCCCTTGGCATGACAAAAAGGTAATGATTGCAATGAATGAATGGAGCACTTGAGTATGCTGCGAACTCTCCTAGTGATTTGGAAGCACATACAACTCTCTTTAACTTGACATTTAAACAAATGGATGATGACAAAAATAACCTTTTATACAACTAAGAGGTGACATGTCACGGTAATTATGTAAGGATCAAAGGTGTGACTCAAAAACAAAAACAAAGTGGTTCTTTTTTACCCCTACAATTCTATGTGCTAACAATACCTAAGGTATATTAGATCTATTATCATAATGTAATAAATGAATATCATGTAAGAATATTTATATGACAATTATTATGTAATGTAGACATTAATATGTAATAATGATAAGTCATGTCCTTTTCCAAGGACATGACTTATGACCCCTACATGTATTTATACGCATTCCCATTGTATCTCAAGAATGTGTCCATTAATAATAAATACCAGTTATTTATCCTTTGAGGAATATATGGATTCATCCTTGTTATAATGGATGCTCAGGTGAATTGACCAATAGCTTCACTATATTATACTAGTGTCAAGTTAGGGCCTCAAAATCCTCAAGGAAAATTCATATAACACAATTTTGTTTTGTTTTGTTTTTGTTTATGAACCTAATCATAGTATGACAAATTCCATTAGAAGCAAAGGGGCCATGCCATATCTAGATTGGGTTATAATAGTGGTTATGATCAATTTTATGTAATAATGACAAGTCATGTCCTTTGCGAAGAATATGACTTATCACCTCTACGTGTATCTATATGCATGCCCATTGTATCTCACAAAAATGTCAGTTAATAATCAATAATACTTATTTATTTGTTAAGGAATATATGGATTCATCCTTGTTATAATGGATTCTTGGGTGCAGTGACCATTAGGTTCTCTCTATTATACTAGTTTCCAGTTAGGGCCTCAAAACTCTCAAGGAAAATTCTTATGATGCTATTTTTTTATTTTTATTTTTTATGAACCTAATCATAGCAGGACTAGTTCCATTAGAAGAAGAGTGGCCATGCCATATCAAGATTGGGTCATAATAGTGGTTCTAATCAATATTAAAGATGTTAGGGACATTTAAATTTTACAGCCTAAAAATCCTAACGAAACCAAAGAATCGTACTATTGAGGAAAATGAAATGGGAGGATTGAATGTCAGTGATAAGAACCTTGCAAGCTATTCAAGAAAAAATGGAACAAATTCATGAAATTAGTATCCTTGTCACTTGACATGATCAGATTAAAGTATAACAAAGAAACATATACTCAATGTGACTTAGAGGAGGCTTATGATGATTGGTATATGAAAAATTGTCATTTATGAGAAGACAACTACATCCAAATTTTATTTCATAACCTACTCTACCATATGAAGAACATAATTAAGAGAAGTTAGGAGTCGATTATGACTACCAATTTTCAACTTGCATATTATCCAGTGGTAGTGTCCCTTTTAGATCCACAAATGACCTTTTATAGCTATGTGAATCATCTTTTGGACATGGATGGTTCCATTTATTTGGATCCACATGATTTGGTGGGAATTTGGAGCACAATACTCAACCATTTTTCAAGTTTGGGTGTCATTGGTAGGGAGTCCACATAAGCACTTAGACATGTGACCTACATTTTTGGACAAGCTTCTTGGATTACTTCAACATTAAGGCTAATACTTGTACATGGGGCCTTGGTTTATGGACAAGATTCTTGGACTATTTTAGCATTGCAGAAAATACTTGTACATGAGACCGTGGTTTCCTACACTACTTCATTGCTATAGTCAACACCTGTACACATGACCCTGATTTATGGTGGTACATCATCGTTGCAAGCATTGAGAGAAATGCTTCTCAAAGGGAGGTGGAATGGTTGGATCCTCCCCAGGGGTGTAATGGGGATGAAGGCCCACTAGAGTTAATGAAAATGCAAGTATAATGGCCATTTATCATAAGGTGGATTAGGTCCACTATGTTTGTTATTATTAAATAAGGCCCACTAGGTAGATAGCCTTGAATTACTATAATGTGGCTTCTTAATGAATGCCCACTATGTAGTTAGCATTTGGTTTTGATCAAGGTTTTCTAGCTAGCTATAAACATGACTGTAGTCCTCCTTATGAATAATGTATTGGAGCTTAGCTCATCAAGAGGTTACCCCCTCTAAGAGGCAAGTGAGCATGAATTTATCCTTCCATAAAAGGATCATTGTACAATGTTTCCCTATCTTAAGGGTATTTTGATATATGAAGTAAAGGAACATTTCTATATTTTTTGAATATCTTGTTTGTGATCCAATGTTAAGGGTTAAGGATCATAACTTTTTTGTTGTTAATTCTTTACCAAACATATATATATTCTTTAAACCCCACCCTCCATCCTTTTTAGGTTTTTCTATTTTATTCCACTTTAACAAAGAAACCCATTCCTTTTCCCATTTCAATGTCCACAAAAAGATAAACCACTTATTTTTTTATTTTATTTTTTCCAACAATTCTTTTGGGATACAAGCTAATGAACACCAATACAATTGGTATCCCTTCCAACATTGACTTTAATAAGGTACCTATTCCCCCTTTGAATAACCATCTAAAGCACTAATTTGACTCTCTCGCTCCAATTCTCTCATACAAAAAATTCCAATCCTTTAACAAGCAGGATCGACCTCCAATCTTTGTTTACAGATAGACTGCTTCAGAACGAACTCCTCAAAAGAGACTTTCAACATAGAGATTTACAGACTATCTCAACTAGTTACTTTTGATTCCTAATATCATCAATTAATGCGAGGGAAGAGTGTCTGTAAACTGGATCGATTTATAGAAACTTAAGTCACAACATATTTACCAGTTGTTTCTAATCCCCAAGATCACCAGTTGGTGTGAGGGAAGGCCATACTTAAGCATGGATCAGACTATATAGACTCAATAATCTAACTCAGACTCAGACTTACGGAGCTCTGAATTCCAACTCTCGAATTAATAAATGAGAGGCTTGGGCCTTTACTTACAACATATCTAGCCGGTTAATCATGAATTGCAAACTGGCATCTTTAGTTCAAAAGAATATGCTTTCACAACGAGATAGATCTCGTGATTCGACTGGGCTGAGAAAAGATAAAACACAACCAAGATTTGGGGAAAGTGGGGACAATGACTTGTTATCTCGTCCCTTAGTGGTCTTTTGACATATGGGGACCCAAATCAGACCTGACAGATACACAATGGAGTGCTGCATCACCCATGAAATAATATGGCCTAAGAAAGGGTTGAAAAATAAACAAAGTACAAAGTGGAGTATATTGCCACGCACGAAGCATATTTAAGATTTTACAAAATATTATATAGCCGATAAAACAAAGATACTATGTACAAAATAGGGTCCAAAATGATTCTGAACTAATCCTCCATGTAGTTATTCAGATTATGAAGCTCTTCCTCAAATCCAAGAGATGTTAGAGTCATAACCATATGGGTCTTATGATTCAGGTACTTCTGGTACTGGGAAGAGAAAGTCATCAAGCCAACATCCCACCAAGGATTCATGCATGAGTGCATGTTTATGATATTTAAGATACTCCCCTTGATAGCTGGTTCAAACCTTAAGGGTTAGGAGCATATCCTCTTGAGTTATGCCTAGGATTCTTCCATCCTTATTCTTCAATGCTTGTTCATATTGTACAATTTTTGGAGGATCAAGTTTGGATAAATATGCAACTACGAATTTTAGCTTGAATTTAAACCAGAGTTCATACTATGCTGCAATCATAAGTTCATGCTGTAAATTGAAAATAAACTATGGTCCTTTTAAAGACAAGTATTCTCTTGGCATCAATATTTCAAATGAAATTTCAGTCCATCTAATCCATGGTTTTCT
>ML784673.1:163226-174678 GCA_009831015.1 Picea engelmannii
AATGTTATCTCTTAAAGTTCCTATTAATACATCAATCAAGTGCTCATCTAGAATATCTATTACCTTTATATTCAATCTTTGGAAGTTCTCAATGTGCTATGTAACTGAATCCTTTTGCTTGAGATTTATCAATTGGCTAAAGAAGGTATTGCTCCTTGTATTCTCATAGTGTGCTATCATTTCTTCCGTGAAAATTGTCCAAGTGATGAGTGATTTGCGAGAACACAACCATCTATACCATACAAATTAATTGGGTTCTAAATATAAAGAAGCAATTTGTACCTTTTGTGTATGTGGCACATTATGTAGATCAATGAATTTCTCCATCTGAAGTATCCATGTAATAGGGTCCTTGCCATCAAAATTCCTCATATAGATATTAGGAATGTGGTTGGTCTTCAACCCAAAGCTAGAGTTTCTCCATTCTTGATTCACCTTCCTTGTGTCCTCATCATGAATTTCATGGGATACATTTTCACTTTCAGGTGTCCTCTCTATTAGGGAAAATTTCAATCCTTCCATGAAACCATCCATCTTTGCCTCCAACTTAGCTTCCATCTCTTGTAGTTCATCTTTTGTTACTATATTCTTTTGTAAATAATTTATGTCCCTACACATTTCTTCAACTTCATCAAGAGTCCAAGTAGGATTGTCTGGAGGCTTATTTGGTGTAGAATTTCCCTTTTTGGGTGGCATGTTGGCCAAGTATCACTTTTGAACCTTGATTTTGAGTTGGTTCTTCTAGAAAATCTTTCTTCTACTGTATCTCCAACGTTTCGTCCCTTCTGGGTATGATTTATTTTTTGTAGTTCTCTGATATTTCTTCTCTGCAATGCCACATGTTTGATCAAAATTGGATGTGCCAAGTGGAATTTACGGTAGCTTCCCCACAACTTGCTGATTTTTGGCCTTTTCAGGATATCTCACTTGTATAGCGTTCCCCGCACAAAATAATTGATATAAAATTATGAAACACATACCAAAAATACTTAAAACTGTCCACTATTCAATGAAACTAGTCTCACTCAATTTGTATACTCTAGGAATAAGTTATGATTTTTTTACTTGGAACACCTTCTTGAGACTAGTCAATAGGACTAGTAAGATACCCTATCTTCCACAGGGTGTATCTAAAAATGTAAGATGAACCAGAAGCTGAAATTTTTACCACAGATACCTTACTAATTTCTATGAATATCCTCTGGATTTTAGGGTCTAAAACATTACATAAATTTTTTTATAGTGAAAATTCCTCAATGGCTCAGTTCAGGATGATTCCAGAACCCTATATTTCATAGGCTATATATCCAAAATTATAAGGCCTCAAGAGTTGAAATTTTAACCCAACGTACCTTGATCCGTGTACTAAATACCCTCCAAGACGTTCCTTCTGAAACATTGTAGAAAAAAACTTATTTCAAAAATTCCAAGGTGTCTTAGATGTAGCAGTGAAACCTGAAGACCTTGAGCTCTGATACCATATGTTAAGAACCAAATATCAGTATGGCATAGAAAAACCTCAGAATAAGTACTCAATGCTTGAAAAAGAGATAAATTCAGTTAATAAGCCTCTTCGAGGGGCAACCTCCCTATGCCCACATAAATGTACTATTACAAGATGATTCAAAATGAAAATGCCTCCTTGGTATATATAGGAGACTAGGAGGTATAATTACAACTAATGGCCTAAAGCCGCCATAAATAAAATAACATTACTAATATAATATGCCCCAATTAAGGGCTAATGAGCCACTATTTAGGGCTTAACATTGTAATAGTAAGGCATAATGTTATCAACATATTGGTCTAGAGCTAATGTCACAATAACACATATCATTATTGTCATAATCTATGGATAATTGTATAATGTAACCCCATATTTCCTTTGAATCATTTCTTAAACTTGCAAATGTTTTTTATTCCCATTTTCCCAATATTTGAATATTCATGGGAGATTCTTTAATATCTTCAATTAATGTGGATGACAACTGTTTTTATACTCTTTCTATGACGATAATTTCTATGACTTCTTGACTTAGTACTGTCAAGACTTATTTACTTGTTGTGGCTCTAGACCAGTCTTCTTCTTCTTGAGTCATGGGTTGCTTGCCTTTATTCAACGGTTCTACTGAAAACATGGCTAAATTTGTAATTTTGGCTTCCTTGGTTAATATATCAACAAGGAAATTTAGATGACCAGGTTTATGCTGCACAGTAAAGTCAAAATTATTTAGCCATATAATCCATTTTTGAATCCTAGAATGAGACTCTATAAGGATCTTTTCAAATTTTAACATCCCAAGTAAAATTTTCAGATCTGATCTAATTACAAATTTTATTGGTTTGAGATAGAATCTAAATTGGAGCATTGTCTTTTTTACATCAAGAAGTTCTTTGTGGTTGGAAGGGTAATTAAACTCTACTCCCTGAAAATAACCTGGAGCATATGATCATATAGTTTCGACTCCATTAATTTCTTCAATTAGTACACCTACCCATGTACTATTTGATCCATTTATCTCTATGATATAGTTCCCTTCTCCAATAGGTAGAGATAATGGTGAAAGAGTTTGGACCTTGTCTTTAATCCTCCTGATAGATTCAATCATTTCATTATTCCAGGCCGGGGGATTCTTTTTCAATCTTTGCTGCAGAATTAAAATGTCATCTGCCCGTCCTTTGTAGAATGGCCTAACATAGTTGAGGCTGCCTAAAAACCTCTGCAAATATGTTTTTTTTTCATGAAGAATGTTAGGGAATCCTGTAAAGGATTTCAAAATATGGTCTTGGAGAATTACCTAGCCTTTTTCTATCCTGAATCTAAGAAATTCGATCTCAGTTTTCACAATTTCTATTTTGGTTTTGGATAAAACCAGATCGTGCTTGAACACCAGATCATAAAACTGCTGTAAGTGTTTGAGGTGTTCTTGGAGATTCTTTGAACATACCAACATATCATCAATATAAATAATTAGCCATGGATACTTCTTGAATATGTTTTCCATTCTCTTTTTTAAATCACTAGGAGCATTTTTTAAGCCAAAAGGCATTACCTTCCATTGATAATTACCATGGGATACAACAAAATAAATTTTATGTCTATCCTCTCGGACTATACCTATTTGATAGAATCCTAATTTTAAATCAAGTTTACTAAATACAAACTTTCCCTTTATTCTGTGTAATAATGAGATTTTATTTGGAAGAGGATACTTGATGTTCTGAAGAACTTTGTTTAGCGGTTTGATGTTGACCACTAGCCTCGAATTTCCTAATTTTTGCTTAGAGTACTTGTCGACATAAAAATCGCTGCATGCCCATGCACTCTTGGATGGCTCTATCAACCCCTTCTATAGGATATCATTAATCTCTCGTTGGAAAGTCTAAATATCTATTAGAATCATCAAGGCTGCTGATGCCTTTTGTGGAGTAATTTTGACCAAAGGATCATATGGAAGAGACACAAACTATTTCTCCCTATGCCAAAAGGCATTAGGGGATTTTGAAGTGCAATCTCTTATGATTTTTTTTCTAAAATTTCTTTCAACATTTTTCTCCATGTATCTATGCATACCATATGCTTCTTTCCATTTTCTGTAAGTCTCTTGATGATGGGGCTTGTTCAAAGACCTTTTGTTGTTCTTTTCTATGATTCTAGACCTTCATTCAGTAAACAAAGGAGTTTGGATCTTTGTCCCATTTAAATATAATTCAAACATATTCTCTTTCTTATTTATTATCACGGGATCTATAAGTTCAAGGAATTCTGCACCTTACACACAATCAACATTAATCCGGTTCATATAGTGGAAATAAAGATTGAAAGATTTCTTACCAAATTTTAATGGGAAGTTTTCCACTTGGCCTTGTATGGGTACTTCTAAAACATCTATGGATTTTCCTATAATGGTAGATCTTTCCCAATAGAATTTTGGAATCACATTCTTTCTTAGCAAATTTAAATGACAACCATAATCAACTAAGAAATCTACCTCATATGGTTTTGTCTCAGGTGGATAGAATGTGATCTTCATGTAGAACTTAGTTCCTTCAAATGACAGTAATGCATGGTTTGGATTGAGATATTTTGGAGAACTGAGATTTGAGTCTTCTTTTCCATAAGAACTAGAAGATTCTTTAGAATCATGAGACTTTTCTATCTTCTTTTTCCTAGATTGCTTTTTCATATATCACTTTGGTGTAGCGAATGCATCTTCATACACTTTGGATAATTCTTCTTCTGATGAATTGTTTATCTCACTTCTTATTTCTTCAATGGAGAGCTTGATTTGCTTAATGTTTTCTAGAGTAATTTTTAACATTTGCTGCTACTCTTTCAACTGGAGTTTTAACAACTTTTCACTATCCCTTCTGAAATTTTGTCTATCTTTATGTTGATCTAGAAAATAAAATATTGATATGTTGGGGAATATTTATTAGATGATGGATGACCATATAGGAATTTAACTGGATATTCACTAGGAATAAAAACATACCTTAGTAGATCAACCTTTTCTCTCCTCAAATTTTCTCTGATTGTATATTTCCAAGTCGGGGTAATTTCAAGCAGCCAATCAATCTCTTGGGTTCACTTTTCAAGATCTAGTTTTTCTAGACTTGAGAACATGCATAAATCAAAAGTGGGTTTCTCACCCTCCCAATTTAGTGTCTCAGAATCACTAAATTTAGAAGAAGAGGAGAGATAATCTGAATCATATTCAAAAAATTTAGAAGTATCTAGAAAATTGACATTTCCATCAACTTCTTCATTAGGAGCACAATAAAATAAATCCCACCACTTGGGATCAAGTTCCTCGGCAAAGAGTGTAGACAACTTTGGCTTGTTTTTCTTTCTAGGGCATTGATGTGCCTAATGGACTTTCTTCTTACAATTAAAGCAAGTTGAATCCTTGGTAGGATTTTGTCTTTTCTTAAGATATATAATTTCTTATAAGATTTGTATTTGTGATTCTTTTCCTAGGACAAGGATGATCAGGATTGAATCCAGATATGAAAGAATAAAATTCATTTCCTTTGGATTTGTAGGAGCAATTTGTCTTTTCAGACTGATATGCTTGATTATGAGCACCGCATTCGCATTCTGGAATCTGGCATACATCTTTACATAAATAAGAGGTGAACATATTATCAAATATATTAAAATATTTTGTTACCTTTTTGCTAGACAATGTTCTTGGATTACAATTTTGATATGATGATCAACCATTGCTAAACACATCCCTTCCAGAGTAATATTATTATATTTGAAATATTGTTCAACAAAATTTGGTAAAGCACCAAGAAAACTTCTAATATAATACTTAATGTATGCATGATTTGTAAATTTTCATTATTCAATTATTAATTTATGCATATAACATAAATACTTCTCATGGTGACTTAGATCACATAATTTCCGGGACATGAATAATGAAGCAACATGTTCAACATATGTTGCAACTTCTATACCATAAAATTTTATGGCCGTGGCTTGCAATATTACTTCATCTGCTTTGGGATCCTTAACACATCATCTTTGGCTTGCTGGGAAAGCCATCTCCACCAAGTTGCAGCATGACCAATAAATACATTGATTATATGAGTGGCCATATATCTTGTTTTCAAGGTAGAATATTATTCCTTTTTGGAAGTGGTCAAGTTTATTAATAAATAGATTGCATATTTTGTTTCATCACGTGACTGACAACTAAAATTATTTTTTTCATCCCATGAATGCTGGAAGAAGACAATTTATTTTTCTGGGACAATGATGGCAC
Organism: Picea engelmannii; assembly: GCA_009831015.1. Taxonomy (NCBI): domain Eukaryota; kingdom Viridiplantae; phylum Streptophyta; class Pinopsida; order Pinales; family Pinaceae; genus Picea; species Picea engelmannii. The sequence continues at coordinate 169,004 of ML784673.1, forward strand.
ATGGATATTTCCTTGAGATATTTATCTTTTTGCTTTAATGGATGAGGCCATGTTGTTATAACAAAAACTTGTTCTGCAATGTTTTGCAGAGTTATGCCAGATTCCCTAAAATCCCATTCTGGTCTCAGATCTTCTGCTTGAAACATTCCAAAGGATCTATTTCTTTTATGCTTCTTAGCATCTTATTTATCTATGAATATACCAGGTTGTACAATGTTGGGATTTCTAATAGGATTCTGAGATATTTTCTTAATATCATCTATTTTATACAAAAATGTGTCTAGGAGACCAGGACAAGATTCTAGTTTGGCCATATAATTTTTTAACTTTGAGGTATCTTTCAGGACATGTATGGGAATCTATATCTTCTCAGAGATGATTCTAATTTCTTCTTTATGTGACTCTGCATCTTTTCTTTCTTTGAGTCATTCTCTATGCAAGTCATATATATTATTTCCTATCAATTGAGCTTGGAATTTTTCATAGTTCAGAAGATTTTATTCATAAGATACATAATTAGATATTGCTGAAGATCTCACTGGTAAATATTCTATTTTAGTTTTGAGATCATCAGAGTATTGTCTGAATGAAATGGCTGGGAGGTTCCTTCCTGGGAGATAGGTTTCATATTCTCCACTTGGAAACCTTTTTATGTTTCCTATACCTTCTGTAGGAAGTGTCAACATGAACAGATCATCACTAGAGACTTCTTCTTTCAAATATCTGTGACCTTGCAGATTATTAATTTTTTCTTGGCAAGCTAGGAATTCAAGGTGTTTCTCTGTATGCTTGTGTGAATTTGACATATTGGATGAAGATGATGAGCAATCTCATTACGGGTGTGTTTCATCTTAGATGAAAGAGTATTTAGTTCCAAGAGTCTTAAAGACAAGGATTTGTGTATTGTAGACAAAGGATTTGATTTTCTTGTTAAGTCTTCTGCATGGGAAATCATTTGGGTTTTGAAATTGTCATACTTATTTTCCTAGATAGTAGGATATTCTATCCTAGTCCAATCGAACGTAATAGGTTGATCTTGCTTGGACTTTTCCTTTTCCACCACGCTATGCAAGCACAAAGTTTTTTGGACAACTTTTTGTAAAGAAGGAAGAGTATCATTGCAAAAGAGAATAACAAAAAATGACTTGATTTGGATGATCCAATAATTTACTGAAAATGATATCAAAACTAGATGGGAGAATACAAGATTTCAAGAATTCATATATGCAAGGATCAGAAAGGGAAACAAAGTATTTTGGATAAATAGTAGCAAAAGCGGGGCCATCATAAAGAGATGCAGAGAATCCACCGACTAAAGCATCAAAGAATTTATTATGTCTGATATCAACAACATAGACTAAGGAAGTTATTGGAAGGTATGGTCTGACCAAATGGTTTAGGAAAAATTTAATTGCACCTATGTGAGCATAATAATATCCCTACTTTTTCACCCAGTCAATTAGATCTCTATCTATTAAGGTAATATTTACTGGATCTTCATGGACAGAGAAAGGAATGTCAATAGAATGGAATTTGATGAATGAATGAGACAAGTAATTCCTCCACTTTAATTTGTAAACATCTTGTGGACATATAGGGGGGAGTTCCCAGTGTTCTGAAGAATTAGGCTCATGAATGGAGACTAAAATTCTATCGGAACTTGTTTCTGAAAGTATTGATGAAGCTCATTGTTGTGCTATAGATGTCATATGAATACTATCTACTGAAGTAGAGACTTATATGAAGTCAACTGTAACCAACGAGGGACCCATATAGAAAATGTATTTAACTTAGAGAAAATAACCAGAATAACAAGGAACAACCTACGGTCATACATGCCAATCCTCGACTTTACAGACCTAAAATTTTTCCTCACATCCCACTGGTTTTAAACTGTTTCTCATCATTTACTAGAAATAAAATTCATGTAGATAGATATTCAAATGAAAATAAACTCAATAGAACAACACATGTATATTGCATAAATATTACAATATGCAAACATTTCATTGAATGAACAAACTCTTACAATTTGACATAAGCTTGAAGACTGAAGTCCTTGGATTTGATACCAATTGTAAATGAGACAAAGTCATAGAATTTGAAATCTTAATTCCATTTAAAGTGCTTTGCCTTTTAGTTGTTGTAAACATCCTACTTAGGCCTTCTCCTACTAGTAAAAATAGAAAGGGAGACAATGGACACCATTGTCTAAGTCCCCTTGAAGGGAAGAAAAACTTAGAAGATGGCCCATTTGTTAACACTACAAACGATGCCGAGGTTATACACCCCATTATCCAATTTGTTATTTGAATTGTGATCCCAATCCACATAATGTCTAATTGAAGGTATAACCAATATTATCATAATCTTTGACCATATATATTTTCAATACAATTATAAATTTAGGGGGGGTTCTTAAAATTTTCCCTGTAAGACACCTTACAGAATGGGCACACTAGAACTAAATGAGTAGCATATGCAACTTGAATAAATTTTGAAGAAGGGGTATATACGCCCAAGTGTATCACATTGGGGAGTCCCGATTATTTTTTTTGATGAAAAAGGATGGAACCTTAAGGATGTGTATTGATTTCAGGAAGCTTAATAAGGTTACCATAAAGAATAAGTATTGTTTGCCAAGAATTGATGATTTGTTTGACCAACTGAAAGGTGCAAGAATCATTTTGAAGATTGACTCTAGATTAGGCTATCATCAATTAAGGATAAAGGAAGAAGACATCAATAAGAAAACATTCAGAACAATATATGGACATTATGAATTCACGGTAGTACCATTTGGGCTATGAAATGCCCCAACAATTTTTATGTGCCTGATGAATGGAGTGTTCAGGGAGTACCTGGACAAGTTTTTGATTGTGTTCTTAGATGATATACTCATCTATTATAAATAATAAGAGGAAAATGAGCAACATTTAAGAATGGTGTTGCAAGTTTTAAGAGAGCATAAATTGTATGCTAAGCTAAGTAAGTGAATCTTTTACCAAAATAAGATTCACTACTTGGGGCATATAATTTCAGTAGCAGGGACATAATTTGACCCTGAGAAGATAGAGGCCATTAGAGGATGTCCAACGCCAAAGAATGTGACATAGGTCAGATCATTCACGGGTCTTTCTGGTTATTACTGAAGATTCATAAAAATGTTCTCAAGAATTGCAAATCCAATCACTTCTTTGCAAAATAAGGGAGTGAAATTTGAATGGACTTCCAAGTGTGAAGATAGTTTTCAATAGTTGAAGGAAATATTGAAAAGTGCACCAATATTGAATATTGCATATCCAAATGAAGATTTTTTTGTGTGCACCAATGCATGCAAGGAAGGACTCGATGGAGTTCTCAGTCAAAGGGACCATGTGATATGCTATGAGTCTAGAAAATTACAAGGGCATGAGAGGAATTATGCTACACATGAATTGGAGTTAGAAACAATTGTACATGCATTAATGTGGAGGCATTACCTTATGTGTAATAAATTCAAGCTAAGGACAGACCACTGTGGTTTGAAGCATTTGTTTGGACATCCAACACTAAATGCTAGACAAACTAGATGGTTGGAATTTCAGAGTGAATATGACTTTGAAATTAAGAATATAAAAGGCAAAGAAAATCAAGTAGTTGATGCACTTAACATGAGAGCTCATGAAGTGCACGTGGAAGCCATCAACATGTACATGAAATATTTGAAAGATCAAATTATTGCAACAACGAATTCAGATCAACAAACAAGGTAATTTTCAGCAGAAATTTATTTTTTATGAGTTGAAAGAAGATGGAATTCTCATGTACAAGGGGAAAATATATGTGATGAATTCCAATGAGATGAAAAGTGTAGTTATGAAGGAAATGCACAATGTGCCATATGCCGGGAACCCAAGATATTAGAAGACAATTGAAGCTGTGAGAAGCTAATACTTTTGGCCATGAATGAAGAAAGAAGTGTCTAATTACATAGCCAAATGTCTAGAATGCCAAAAGGTGAAGACTGAGCATAGACATCCAACAGGTTTTCTATAGCCATTTCCCATTCCAAAATGGAAGTGGGAAGCAATTACAATTGATTTTATTACTAAGCTTCCCAAAACAATGAAGCAACATGATTCCATCATGGTGGTGGTGGATAATTTGACTAAAGAAACACATTTTATTCCAGTAAAGACTACACATAAGGCAACAAATATTGAATATATTTTCATAAAAGAAGTTTCCAGGTTGCATGGAGTTCCTAAGACAATAGTTTAAAATAGAGATCCAAAGTTTACTTTGAATTTTTGGAAAGGTTTGTTCAAAGGCTTTGGAACAAATCTAAATTTTAGTACAACGTATCATCCATAGTCAGATGGGAAAACAAAAAGGACTAACATGATAATTGAGGACATGCTTATAATGTATGCGATGGATCAAATATCAAAGTGGGAAGATTATATTCATTTATTTTAATTTGCCTATAATAATGAGTATCAGGCCTCGTTGAAGATGAGTCCATTTGAAGCATTGTATGGCAGAAAATGTAACACTCCCATGAGTTGGGATAATCTAGAAGATAGAGCACTTGTTGGGCAATAATTGTTAAAATAAATGGAAGAGAAGATGGAAAATATAAAGCATAATTTAAAGGCTTCCCAGGATAGGAAAAAAAGGTTATGCAGAAAAGAATAGAGTTTTCAGAGATTTTAAAGTAGGTGAACATGTGTTTTTGAAAGTGAAGGAAAAGAGAAGTTTGCTAGGACCAGGAAGCTTTCCAAAGTTGGCATCGAGATATTGTGGGAATTTTGAAATATTAGAAAAGATAGGGCCATTTGAATACATGTTATATTTGACTACATCCATGAGAGTTCATAATGTATTTCATGTGTCATTGTTAAAGAAATATGTGCTTGATCCTAACCACATAATTGATTGGAATGTGATATAGGTGGAGCACGAAGGGGATTTCCAGGTGGAACCAATACATATCCTAGATAGGAAATTCAAAGTGCTAAGGAACAAATTCATAGGGATGGTAAAGGTTCAATGACCCTTCTACGGTCTTGAAGATGCTACAACGGAGCATGAAGAAAACATGTGGGAAGAGTACCCATAATTGTTTGAAAATTTTGAAGAAGGTAGAATGCAAGACTCCATTTTGGAAAGATAGAGTTCCAGAACCACATCTCAGAGTCCTATCCAATTGCGCTTGGGACCTTGATAAAGAATGGATCATTCCTTTGGCTAACCTTGATAAATGGATGGTACATCCCTTGGATCAACCCTTATAAATGAATGGTTCATTCCTTGGGTAGACAAGTTGAGAGGAACATGATATTGATGGTTGGAGTTGATATTGTTTTTGTTATATCGACATAGAGTGCATCGAGGATGATGCACAATTGTAGGGGAGGGGGAATGTAACATCCCCATTATAATCCCCAGTTTAATTAATGCTTATGTGGATATAATATGCGGCTACGACCAAGCGATGTAATATGCGAATTGTATTTCAATATTTTAATAATAAAATGTGATGCCAACTGCTAAAGGGGACATGGACAAGAGATGGGGGATGAATTAATCCACAAGAGAGGGAAGTGTTTAGGATAATGTCCAAGAGGGGGTCAAAGGGGAAAATACCCATGTATATTAATTTAACCCATTTTTCCTAAACTTGCGTATCA
>ML784673.1:224206-240147 GCA_009831015.1 Picea engelmannii
AGATGCAACAGTTGTCAATTCAACAGACTGCGACTAGTCCAACCTCTGTCTCAACCACCCCTACAACCTAGTCCTCATATGTACACACTATGAAATTGAAGACTTAGAAGCATCCTCAGCATCCTAGAGAGAAAAATAAAGGCAAAGGAAAGAAGGCCAATGGGGGAAATGACAAAAATCCTAATAAGAATGCCGAGGGGGAAAAGAGTGAAAAGAGAAAAGTGAAGTTTCCATGCAAACTTTATGGGGACGATCACCTCACTCATCAATGCCTAAATATGGAAGAGGCCCAATGATTGATAAAGTTGCAACAAAAAAAACATCCTACTGTATTGCAAAATCCGTTTCCACAAGGACGAAATATGCAGGTTGGATCTTCCACTTCCAATCAGCAAGGCGGAACTCATGGTGCACATTTTTTGGATGAATATTTATCATTCGTTAACATGGTAAATTATTCAAAGTTAAAATAAGAGGAGGTAGATTTTTCGAACAGGTCTTGCGATTATAGTAATCAAAATTCGACAACAAAAGGAAAAGAGACTTCTGATCCTCAGGGACCTCTTCATATAGAGAGACCTAAGAAGGAAATGACGATGCACATACATAAAGGTGTGTATAAAAGAGCATCACACAACCCTAATTATAGAGTCTCAACCAACTACTCTATTGTTTAGGATTTATCTCAAATGTCGTGTACAATGTCTTCTATTGAGGTGCTTCAGAGTTGCCCCATGCAACACACTACATTGTTATACATGATCAGAGCAACAGATTCTTCCAGCCTGCTCACTATGAACTTCGATGCTATTGATGTGAAGCCTCGTCTTCCTTATCATGTATCCTTCCATATTAACGTTTTTTACACAAATCACACCATTAGGAGGACCATTTTTCACAAGGGAGCTTCTACGTGTGTCATGTCTTTGTCTTGTTGTAATGCTATCAACTCTCTAGAAGTCTCACCTTATATGACTTTGTTAATCGCATTTGATGGATGATCGTTTAGGCCACACATGATTATTTCCTCTTTTCCAGTCTAGGTAGGAGGCAAGTCCATTTCTGTAGAAGTAGAAGGAGTCGATGCACCGCTCGACTATAATTTGTTATTGGTAAGGAGTTGGACTTATGCAATGGCAGTTGTTGTCTCATCGATATTTCAAATTCTATTCTTTCTCCATGAGGGAAGGATTGTGACTATCGATCAAATGGATTTTAACCATTCTAGCTTTGCAGTGAATCAAGAATCCATGGTTCCGTGGATTGAGAACTCTCAATCGAAAATTGAGAGAATTGGTGTGGGAATGTATCCTTCGCTTATGGGCACCTTTAATTTTCCATCACCAATGTCCTACATTCGCGCCACCCCGATCAGCTACCAAAAGTTGTAAGGTACCAAATCTATTAAAATAGTATAAAAATAGAAATACTGTAGAAAATAAAAATGGAACAACACAGTATATGAAACCACAACACTAAAATAATATCTTTATTGATAGGAAACAATGTTCACTTGCCTCTTCGAGGGGGAAACCTCCAATAGAGAAATGATCTATTACAATAATTCTCAAGACAAAAACTTCTCTTGCCTCCAAGTCTTATTTATACTAATTCTATCTTCTAAAGAACCTTCTAGCGAGAGATATTTCTAGAAGATGAAGCTTCTATTAGGTATTCTTACATTGACTTCTTCTCATTTATTAAACATTCCTTATAAAATAATGTCGGCCTTTATTACATGGAAAATATATTATTCTACCTTCATGAGGGGTTAGGGAGGTTAAGTTCCTAGCATTCCCTCCCCCTTGAAAAACAACCTTGTCCTCAAGGCTTGAGATGAGGAAATTGTTGCAGAATGGTAGCGGTCTCCCATGTGGCATATTCTGGAGTTGTATCTTCCACTACATTAACGATTCGCAGTTGGTGTGCTGACAGAGGCGACATTCACGCTGGTCCACGAATGCTTTGGGATGTAACAAAATGGAACCTTCTTCATCCAACTCAGGGAGATGTGTTTGAGTTTGGAACTTAGTTGCAATCACCTTCTTTAAGCATGAAAAATGAAAAATAATATGGAGCTTAGAATCACAGGGCATAGCTAATTGGTAGGCGACGGGCTCCACATGTTTGATAATGGCATAAGGACCTTAAAATTTGGGAGAAATCTTCTTACAATGTTCAAATTTTAGTGAATTCTTCTTATAAGGTTGCAGATGAAGAAACACCTAATCCTCTTCAACAAATTGATGTTCAGAACGACCTTGATTGGCTTGCTGCTTCATGTGATTTTGAGCCATCACCAAATTGTCTTTGAGGGTACAGAGAATGGCTTCAGATACTGTAATATTTTAGTCAACCTCTTGAACCTTAGAGATAGCTGACATGTATGAGAGAACTGATGGTGGATTTTTTCCATATACTAATTCAAAAGGAGTCATGGGAGTGGATGTATGGTAAGATGTGTTTTACCACCATTCAGCTAGTGGTAACCATTGAGCCCACTAATTCTAGTGGGAAGATGAAAAACACCTTAAATATGCTTCCAAACACTTGTTGACAATTTTAGTTTGGCCATCAATTTGGAGATGATTGGCAGTGCTGAGAAGTAGTGCCTTGTAGCTTGAATAATTCTTGCCAAAAATTGTTGGTGAATGTGGGATCCCTGTCAGAGACAATAAAATGCAACATGCCATGAATTTTGAAGATATTATCCATGAAAACTTGGGCTAGTATGGATGTGGTGAAGAGATGTTGCAGAGAACAAAAATGATTATATTTGGAAAGAAGATCAACGACCACCATGATGACTATCTTGTTGCTAGTTTTAGGGAGGCCCACAATGAAATCCATAGAAATATCCCTCCAAATAGAAGGGAGAATTGGAAGGGGTTGGAGTGTTCCAGGGGATTTGACCCTTGTTTCATCGACAAACATCACACTAAACCATAAAGGGGTGGACGTCTTATGTCATACCATCCCAGAAAAAAGGAACGTTTGACCCTTTCATAGGTTTTGGTAAACCTGAAATGATCAGCGGTGGGTGAAGCATGAATCTTAGAAAGTACCGTATATTTAAGTTGTGACTGTTTGATTAAATATAGACACACTTTGTAGTGAAGCTCATTATTGTGCCAAGAGTACCTTGGAGAGGCGGGAGAATTTTCTTGCAATTGCTGGATCAGGCGAGATATTTTAGGATCTTGCAACCATTCCTGATGAGATTCTTGGAGCCAATCAAGTACAACTAAGGAGAGGGAAAAGAGGGACCCTTCTTCTTCATATTTTTTGGGGAAGAGCATAAACAACTACATTTTATTTTCCCTTATTGTAATGATCTCATAATCATAGCCAATATCTTGGTGACCCATTTTTGTTGCTCTGGGGATGAAATTATTTGTTACATAAAATACTTGAGGCTATGGTGATCATTTTTAATCTGGAAGCATTGCCCCAATTGATAAGGATGCCATAGATCAATGACATGCAAAATAAACAACATTTCCTTTTCATAGATGGATTGGCCCAAATGTATATCTTAATTTTTTTTTTCTGGTGAAGGATAAAGGCCGACCATCTTGCATGAGGACTGACCCAATTCATTTTCTAGAAGCATCACATTCCAATACCAAATTCTTGGTGAAGTTGAGAAGGGATAGGACCAGATTCATGCACATAACATCTTTCAATGCTTGGAAGGATTGGTCAATTGTTGGAGTCCAAGTGAAGGCATTATTTTTAAGGAGAGTAGTGAGAGGTGCTACAATTTTGCAACAATTCTTAACAAACTTGTAATAATAACTTGTTAAACCCATAAATCCATGCAATATCTTAAGATTTTTAGGGCAAGGCCAATCCTGCATATCTTCAATTTTCTTAGGATCCACCCGTACACCATCCTTTCCCACAATATGACTGAGGTACTCTACTTCTGAGGCTCCAAAGGAACAATTAGATTGTTTGAGGAAAAGTTGGTGCTGAGAGAGTAGATGAAAAACTTGATCCATATGGGTGAGATGGGATGCCCAATTTTTACTATAGATGAGAATATCATCAAAGAAAACTAAGACAAAATGATGGAGAAAAGGATGGAAGACATGATTCATGAGACTTTGGAAGGTGGAGGGGGATTTACATAGGCCAAAGGGAATGATCAAGAACTCATAGTGACCCTCATGAGTGCTAAAGGAAGTCTTGAGAATGTCTACTTCTTTCATACATATCCGGTGGTAGCTAGAAAAAAGATAAAGTTTAGTAAAGTACTGAGCACCACTCAATTCATCCAAGAGATCATCAATGATAGGAATGGGAAACTTGTCTTTGATGGTGAGTTTATTGAGGGCACAAAAGTTAGAACATGATGCATGAGCATCCTTAGACTCGGGAAATATGCATCACCCAAAAATATTTCCATTCTACAAATAGGAAATAAGTCGAATAAGGACTGCTTTAGTGGTCCATTTTATTTAGTTAGTTTGCTATAAATTCCAACTGTTGATTACTCTTGCAACTACTCTTGCTATGCTAAAACTCATGCTGAAACACATGCTGAAACTCATGATGAAACATATGATGAAGCTCGTGATGAAACTTGTGTTGAAAATGACACGTATAGAGAACTTTTACAAGTGTCATGCTGAAAGACGTGTTGAAACATGCACACATAATAAAATTTTACAAGTGTCACAATATTTCTTTATTTGCAACATTGTGGCCATACACATTTGATTTTTCCATGCTAGTATGCATTCATGATGAGTCACATAGAACTCGCGCTAAAGGATAAAATGTGACCCGAGGCCAAAAGGAAGTGGAAGCAATCCGTAAGAAAAAGAGACAGTTTGAGTAACAACTCGTTCTTGGAGGGAAGGGAAATCGTTTTAGAGTCGAGGAGGAGTTTTAAAAAGAAATGGAGCGTGATTTTGAAGGGGTTGGTGAACCATGAAGCAAATAAATCATAGAATGTAGAATGAAGAGAAAGGTTCTAGATTGGGTGAGCACACAGGAAGGCGAAACTGAATCGCAACCCATACACCCATACCATTACCCTATGGATGATTTCATAGTGGTTTTTAGCCACACAAGCAACAAATCATGGTGGTATTTTAGCTCAGGATCGATGTAATACATAAATATGTTCTTTGCATTGAATTAATAAATGAATGGTATTGAAATTCATGGGTTTTCAAGTGTTTTAGTTTCCAGTCGACTCCTCATTATTTGGAAAAAGTATTTATGTTTTGTTTTTTCGCTATACATTTTGTAGTAGGGTGTGTGCTGTAATTATGTGTGTGTTGCAACCCAATTACCTCTGCATTATGTGGTATCAGAGCTCAGTTCTTCTGTGGGATTAACATCTAATTTGCTTCTGTGAGATAGGGTACATAATACTTGTTCATGGTGGTTGCTCAACAAGAGTGCTGGAAGTCAAGTTGGGTTACAAAACCATGTGAGGTATGTGGATGTTGGTGAGACACCTACAACTTGGAGGAATGTCACCGTGAAGGAGAGGAACAGGAAGGGGAGGTGCAAGAAATCGAGAACTGGAAAATTTGAGAAGAAGAATAGAGGAATTGGAAAATCGTAGGAATGGAGATGATGAAGTATACTCAGAGCCAGAAGAAGAAATCGAATATGAACGAGACGATGATGAAAGAGACCGAGTAGTGAAAATGATTTCGTATTTGAGTAGTAGGGGTAGTGAAAAGGTTGACATTTCCTGCTATGATGGTAGTCTGAGAGCTGATGTTCTCATTGACTGGATTGGAGAACTCGAAAGATACTTCGAGTATGAAAATGTTCAGGATACAAATCAGGTAAGATTTGCTGTTACGAAACTAAAAGGCCATGAAACACTATGGTGGGATATGCTGCAGAAGGATAGAATGAATAATCAGCTGGATACAATCAGAACTTGGAAGAATATGGTTACCAAGGTTAAAGAGAAATTTCTTCCTATCTATTACCAATATAATTTGTTCTAAAAAGTATAGAATCTCAGACAAAGGGATACATTTGTTCGTGAATACACTGAAGAGTTATTTAGGTTGTCATTCATAGTATACCTCAAGGAACTAGATTTCCAATGAGTTGCAAGGTATGTAAATGGGATAAAGTATTTAATTCAGGATGAAATGAGCACACACTATTTCTGCACTATTGATGAAGCTTGTCAAGTTTCCCTAAAGGTATAAGAAAAGAATGAGAGGAAAACACAACCTAGAGGTAGAGGAAGATGTTTCAAAGGATGAGGTAAAGAAAGGACTGCTAAAGACAATGAAAAGGAAGAAGAATCTGCTAGTGGTCAAGGTGGTAGAGGAGGAAATGGAGCTGGTTGTGGCAGAGGAGGAAATGGATCTGGTTGTGGTAGAGGATTCATAAGAGGAAAGGGAAGATATGTAATCACTTGTTATCACTGTGGTGTAGAGGGACACAAGAAGTCTGAATGTCCATAAAGGTAAACTTCAGGAAGAAGAAGTGAAGCATGGGAACAAGTCACATAGGCTGACGAAGCTTCAATAGTTGGATAAAATGCGACTGTTCTTCAGCAAGAACAAGGTGAGAATTTGTTGTTCTGAATAGTGTTGCTTAAATATGAACAAAAAGAGGCAAAGGAACCAGAAAAATGAAAGAAAGTTTTTAAAATACAATGTAAGGTTCAAGGAAAATGTTGTAACCTGATTATAGATGGAGGAAGTACAAAAAAATTGGTATCCACTGAAGTAATGAACAGACAGAGCTTGACAAGGTTGAACAATCTGAACCCTTACCGTGTTTCTTGGTTGAACAAGGGACATCAAGTGACTGTGACTGATCAATGTTTATTGAATTTTCAAATAGGGAGTTTTGAGGAGAAGGTGTTATGTGATGTGATTGATATGGATGCGCGTCACATACTATTGGGAATACCATGGTTGTTTTATTGACAAGTTCACCATGATAGTAAGGAAAACACATATGAGTTCAAAAAATATGGACACCGATATAAATTAACACCAATGCTGGAGGATACAATAGCAACAACAAGAAATTGTGTTGATATAAACACGAGTAACAATAGGATCATGCTATGTTATGCTAAGGATTTCTTACAAGAAGAAAGAAAATCAATATTCTGTTTAGCAGTGATTCTGAAAGAAGTGAAAAGTGTAGAGGAGCCAAATGTTGTACCTACAGAAATAAATTCGTTGCTGGATGAATTTAAGGAGATTATTTATAATGATTTGCCAAAAGGATTGCCTAGTCCTGTGAGAAGTATTTCTCATCAAATTGATTTAATGCCTAGATCAAGTTTACCTAATAAAGTGTGCTATAGGATGACTCTAACAGAGAGTGAAGAAGTGAATCGACAAGTGAAGGAATTGCTTGATCGAGGGTTAATTCATGAGAGTTTGAGTATGTGTGTAGTACCAATAGTATTGAATCCAAAGAAAATAGGGGAATGGAGGATGTGTACTAATTCATATGCTATAAAAATATCACTATCAAGTATCAATTTCCATTTCCCAAAATGGATGACCTTATGGATTTTCTGAGAGGTTCATTTTTTTTTTTTTAAAATGATTTGAAGAGTGGTTATCACTAGATTCAGATCAAAGAAGGTGATGAATGGAAGAAAACATTCAAGATGAAATATGGACTATTTGAATGGTTAGTGATGCCATTCAAATTAACTAATGCACCCAACATGTTCATGAGATTGATGAATGAAGTCTTGAAGCCATTTTTGGGTAAGTTCATGGTTGTATATTTGTATCATATACTGATTTTTAGTAGAAACAAAACATAGCATGTTGAGCATGTGAGAGCAGTGTTACAACGCTTGAAAGAAGAGAAACTATTGATAAACTTGAAGAAGTGTTCATTCATGTAGTGAGAGTTAGTGTACCTAGGTTTTGTGGTTTCAAAGGAAGGACTAAAAATGGATCTCGAGAAAGTGAAGGATATCCTTGAATGGCCAACACCAAGATGCACATTCTAAGTGAGGAGTTTCCATGGATTGTTAGGATTTTACCGGAAATTCATTAAGAAATTTATCCAAATATGTGTGCCTCTTACAAAATGTATGAATAAGGCAGTGTTTCAGTAGACTGCAACAACATAGAAGTCATTGGAAGAATTGAAGAAGAGAGTAAAACCACAACCAATGATAGCATTACTAGATTTTAATAAAGTGTTTCAGGTTGATTGTGATGCTAGTGTAACAACAATTGAAGAAGTTCTAAGTCAAGAAGGTAGACCCATTGCATTTTTCAACGAGAAGTTGAGCAAGTCCAAAAACAAGTATTCTGTTTATGATCATGAATTTTATGCTGTTGTGTAAGCTTTGAAGAACTGACAAAATTATCTACTACCAAAGGAGTTTGTCTTGTTCATAGATCACAAAGCTCTGCAGTACATTAACATCCAAGGTAAATTGAATCAAAATCATACTAAATGGGTAGGATTATGGAAAAGTTACTATTTTGTGTTGAAACATAGGTCCGGTAAGTCCAATAAGGTAGATGATGCATTAAGTCAGAGGATAGCATTACTCAATACCATGTTGGTAGAAGTGGTAAGACTGAACTATCTAAAGACATTGTATCAAGAAGATGCAGATTTCTCAAAAGCTTGGAAGGAATGTAAGGATCCTTGGAGTTTAGATAGAACACCATAACTGGACTACCATATCCAAGAGGGGTTTTTGTTTAAAAATCAACAATTGTGTATTCCCATAAGTTCCATACAACTGAATCTCATTAAAGAGTTGCATAGTGGTGGTTAAGGAGGACATTTTCGGATGGATAAGACCACAACCTTGGTAAAGGAGAGCTACTTTTGGCCCATATTTAATAAATATGTTTGAAATTTTGTTGAAGGTTGCATGATCTGCCAACTAACCAAAGGAAAAAGTCAGAACACGAGACTCTATACTCCATTGCCAGTACCCAAAGGAACTTGGGAGGATATCAATATGGATTTTGTCTTAGGATTGCCTATGAATCGATGAAATAATGCTTCAACAATGGTAGTGGTGGATATATTTTTGAAAATGGCACACTTCATAGCATGTAAGAAGACTGGTTATGCTAGTGAAGTCGCTGCATTGTTTTTCAAAGAAGTGGTTAGATTGCATGGATTGCCACGGAGTATTACTTCAGATCGTGATACCAGATTACTTGGGAACTTTCGGAGGACACTCTGGAAAAATTTAGGCTCAGATTTGTTGTACAATTCAACATATCATCCTCAAACGGACGGTCAGATAGAAGTAGTGAACAAGAGTCTAGGAAATTTGTTGATAAGTTTAAGTGGAGAGAATCCTAGTCAATGGGATTTGGCATTAGCCCAAGCTGAATTCACATATAATGATTAAGTGAGCAGGTCTAAGGGAAAGATTCAATTTCATATTGTTTATGGATGCTCACTAAAAGGTGTGGTAGACTTGGTTGCATTGATGGATTTGGAAGGCAAGAAGAGTGCTGATGCGAAGGATTTTGTGGACATTATGCATGAATTACAAGAACAGGTAAAGAAGAAATTGTAGACCAACAATTACAATTATAAACAAAGAGAAGATCAACATAGGAGACATAATGTATTCCAAGAGGGTGATATGGTCATGGCTCACTTGAGGAAGAAGCGATTTCCTTGAGGCACATATAATAAACTCAAATACAAGAAGATAGGTCCATGTCAAATTCTAAGAAAGATATCTGACAATGCTTATCAGCTGGAACTTCTGGAGAAATTTGACATATCTCCTACATTCAATGTTGCCGACGTCTATGGGTTTCATGAAGGGGCAAAAGACAAGATGAAGGTACCCTCATCGAGTGGGAACAACATCTACTAATTAAGTCCGAGGAGCATATTGAATAAATTATTTCTACCAGAATTGATAAGAAGACTCGCCAAAAGGAGTACATGGAATATTTGATCAAGTGGAATAATTGAGGTGTAGAAGATGTGTCGTGGGTTACTGAAGATTAGTTATCACATGTGAAAAAATATTCACTTCAATAGTGATATGCACATGAGTTGGAGATCATGTTTTTCTTACCAGGGGTGTTTGATGCAGGAGCATCCTTGGGCTCGGGCAATCAACATCACCCAAAAATATTTCCAGTCAACAAATAGGAAATAAGTCAAATAAGGACTGTGTTAGTGGTCCATTTTATTTAGTTAATTTGCAATAAATTCAAATTGTTGATTAATCCTGTAGCTACTCTTACTATGCTAAAAATTGTGCTAAAAATCATGCTGAAACACATGATGAAACACACACTGAAACTCATGCTAAAACATGTGCTGAAACTCGTGCTGAAATTTCCACGTATAGAGAAATTTTACAAGTGTCATGCTGAAACACATGCTAAAACTCATGCTGAAACACACACACAAAATGAAATTTTACAAGTGTCATGATATTTCTATATTTGCAACACTATGGCCATAGGCATTTGATTTTTCCACGCTGGTATGCATTCATGACGAGTCACAAAGAAATCGTGGCTAAAGGAAAAAAAGTGACCCAAGGACAAAATGAAGTTGAAGCAATCTGGAAGATAAAGAGACGGTTTGAGTAAGAACTCATTCTTGGAGGGAAGGAAAATTGTTTCAGAGCCGAGGATGAGTTTAAAAAAGAAATGGAGCACGATTTTGAAGGGTTTGGTGAACCATGAAGCAAAGAAATCATCGAAGGTGGAATTGAGTGAAATATTCTAGATTCGGTAAGCACACATGAAGGCGAAACAAGATTGAAGCACATACATGCAAACCATTACCCTCTGGATGATTTTGTAGTGGTTTTTAGCCACACAAGCAACAATTCATGGAGGTATTTTAGCTCAGGTGGGTTGTAATATAGAAATATGTTCTTTACATTGAATTAATAAACGCATGGTATTGAAATTCGTGGGTTTTCAAGTGTTTTAGTTTCCAGTGGATTCCTCATTATTTGGAAAAAGTATTTTTGTTTTGTTTTTTTGCTGTACATTCTGTAGTAAGGTGTGTGCTATAATTGTGTCTGTGTTGTAGCCCAATTACTTCTTCATTAAAACACATGCACCAAGTACCTTATATCTTGAGTACCATGACCACATGAGAAGAATAAGGAATGGTACTAGAGATAATAACACACAGTTGGGGAAAATCCTGCACGATTTTCTCAGTTTCATTCTTCTAGGAAAAGGGATGATGATAAGGGAGAACATTGAGAGGAGGACTACTGAGAAAAAGGGGAATGGAATGATCATTAACACCACAGGAAGGGGGAAGTCCCCAAGGAGTGGAAAACATAGGTTGGTGTTTGGAGATGGTGGATTGGAGCTCAGGATGCATGACGGGTGTCTCAACTGCTTGAATGGAATGGAGTTGGGAAATAATACCTGAATAACCTTTCTTGAGAATCTTTTCCATTCAATGGGAACTGATGATCTCAAGAGAAACTATTGTGAGTCCTTGGAATTGATACTATTGTCCCTCTTGGTGTAATTGCATGATTAATTCCTTAAAATCCATGAGAATGGGGCCCATAGTGAGTAACTATTCAACACATAGCACAATGTCACAACCACCCATGTCAGTGACAAACATATGAGATTTCAGGTGTTGCTGTCCAATTTGAAGACGCACATTTTCACAATGCCCACCACATTTCATTTACCCGCTATTGGATATCATGATTTGAAAGTTGTTGACGAAACAAATATAGCAATTGGTTTCCCGGGCAATGCGACGGTGAATAAAATTGTGGGTGCTTCCATTGTCAACAAGGATGATGACTTTCCTATGCTTAATATAGCCAATGAGATTGAGGGTTTGTGGAGCAGAGAAGCCAGTGAGGGTATGCAAATAAATCAAGGGGTCAACTTCGGGTGGGTCAACAAGATACATAGTAGCATCCGGAAGGGGTAGCTTTTGAACAGGGGAAACTACATCCTCTTCTTCAACAACATCCTCTGAAATTTCCAGAAAAAGTTTTTTTTCCTTACACTTGTTCCCAAGAAAATATTTTTCATCACAATTATAGAAAAGACCCTTGAGTTGGCACTCAACCATTTAAGCCCGAGTTAATTTATGGACCTTGAGGGGAGTGGCAGGGGGGAAGGATTTATAGGTTGAGGGTGTTGTAACCCTTGAGATATTTCCTGGCTAGGGAAACAATGGCAAGGAAATTTTAAATTTCAGGTGGTTAAGGTTTTTGAAATCTGTTCAAAGAACAATATCTTTAACACTGGTTTTTACTAAGATTCCTTATGATAATTCTATTTCATTAATAGTCAAACCATAAGGGATTAGATCTTAATTCTTTGGCACAATTTAAATTATCGTTGGTAGAATAGTGGGAAAACAAAATCAAAGATAAAAATGAGGTATCTAAATATAAATATCAAAATTACCTTTGATAGAAGAAAACACAGACACATATAAATGATATTTATTCGTTTATGTGAGATTAGATTTCAAAGCATAACCAAATTTAAGATTAAATAAATAGGACATGATTTTAACTTACAATTGAAACAATGAAATTTGTAACCTTAACCAGTGCTTGATGTAGACAGTAATGGTTGTACTAAATTGTCTTGATTAAAATCTCATGTACATTTGAAAGAAAGGAAGAAAAACATGAATAACAAATTACTGAGAAGGATCCACTAGCAAATTTGGGTCATTTTGCAATGACTATTTCGACGCTCTTGCGACGTTATGTCGTGGATATTGCGATGAATATTGGGTCTCCCAAACATCGCTTCACATGATGTGGCACATGCGACAAACTTGACACAACGTTGCAAGAGCGACGACACTAGGGAGTTGTCACAAAAGAGACAAAGAATAAATACCATCGCTAGAATGACTAAGTAGGGAAATCGTCGAAAGAGCGAAAAAGGAGGGAAATCATCGCAGGCATGACTAACGATGAAAATCGTCGTAAATGAGACAATGTAGAGATATCATCGCATGTGCAACAAGTTAGAGAGATCGTCACAAGAGCGACAATAAATGAAGATAGTTTCACACCCAACAATATAGGCATGTTGTCACAAGATCGATAAGCATAAGAAAGTTTGCAATGAATCAATTATCGAAGGGATGGTCGCAAGAGCGATGAAAAAAGGGTATATTGCAATGAAATTTCTATACAATTTTTCGTAATTTGTATAGCAAGTTCGTTGCAAGATTTCTAGGAGGTCGTCGCTCTTGCGACGACAACAATTTATTTTAAAGAAAAATAAAATTTGATTTTTGAGCCAATTATACAAGGTGCTATGATTGCACACTAAGGAGGTCATCCAATTGAAGTTGTTGCATGGATAGAGTGTTAGTAAGCATGTGAAACATAAGAAAATTGCTTCCATGCTAGGAACCAATTGGTCCTAGTAGAAGGAGGTCATTCACACATCCTCTTGTGGAATTGCTACATGATAGCGTAGCTTGTTGGATTCACACTGAACAATAAAACCAAAATTCTAATTGGATTCATTAACTTCCAAGATAGATTGTATCCAAGTATGAAAATGCAAGAGACTTGCAATCTAAAGATGGGAATGAATTTTGAGTGAAGAGTTGGATCTTAATATTGATTAGAGCTTAGAGTCAATGAGGATACTTTTGTAATGAAGGAAAAAGAAATCTAGGAACTAGAGATAAATTCATAGAAAGAACTCGAGCCAGTAACAAAATCCAACATTCATATTTAGATCCATGTTCAAGAGAAACAAAAAGATGACACATTGTTCTAGATTGGTCCTCTAATATTTTGGAGAACAAAAAGCCTCTCAATGGAGAGGCCTGATTTGAAATGGATCTGAACAGGAGAATGATTGTAAGAATCAATACCTACAAGTGTAATTTAAAAATTAATGAATGTTATATAATAAAGGACAATGCAAATTTTATAAATTAAATGAGACAAAGAAAGAAAAGTAAAACAAAATAAAATAGAAAAATGAAAATAGGAGAAAAAAAGAGAGAGAGCAATGGGAACTAAAAGGTCGGTCTCTCAGCCTTCCCATTACCCCCAATATTTCCTATTCGTCCTTTTGACACGAATCTCAAAGGGTATTTTGTCCAAAGAGGAAAATATGAACAAATATCCATGAGTTACATTGTAACCAAAGATTCTCAAAATGAGAATTGAGTAACCATTGGATTTTTTTTTTCCCATTTGGGTTGTTTCTAAAGTAAACATTATGTCATTGTGTGACATCTCATTTATGTTAAATTAATGGAATATAAGTTGGATTGGAGTTTAATTAAAAGAACAACCAATGTCCTATACAAAATTTACTGAAGATGAGATACTAACATGATATGTCTCATATGCAATATGTAGAAATGATGGAGGAACTAGTGAGGGAAATGGATACACTTGCTAAGATCCCTTTGGAATATTAATAGTATGTGGTTTTAGTGTGGGATGCAGGAGGAAACAATGTTACCCTTGTGGATCCCTTTGGAATATTAGTAGATGATCCCTTTGGCATATTAGTAGTATGTGGTTTGATCAAATTTGGTGGTAGTGAGAACTCTTGAGTAGAATCGAGCTTGCCTTGATTGTTATGTGGGACTTCATATTTCAAAGTGAAATTTTGGGAGCGAACGATTGGCATTGTTGCCAGGGAAAAAGTCTGATTCCCTGGATTTAATAGATCTGGTATGGCATGGTGTTGGGAAGTCATATTTCTTTGAATCATTAGTTTCCAGTTGCTTGTATTGAGGGTGAGAGAAATAAATGGTATGCAAGGCATTTCAAGGTCTCACATGGTAACTCCAATTATGGAGCAGATCCCTTTGATTGTTATGGATAAATTTTCTCTAGTCCAAGAGGATCAAGATCTTGACTACTATAGTTTTGTGCAATACAAAAGAGATATTGATGGGGGTGGTGAGAATAATCTTTAAGGATTGAAATAATAGAATTGGATAGAACCCTAAGAAGGGGAGTCTTTTTCAAATCATTGTCAATGGACAGTGATATGAGGATCCTCTATATGACATTTACTACCATGATTATGAAGAAAAACATCATAATTTGATATTTTTCTTGGAGATGACTTTTAACATTGTGTTATGGGTATGGGGGGTCATCCTAAACACATCTAATGCATATATTGGGGCTTCAAAAACCATAATAATTGTTGTGATAGTGGGTTCCTTTCCTAATATTTCCATGGAAGGCTTAGTTTCAAGTTTTGCACTATATTCATGGTGGTTTTTGTTGCTACTCGGTTCTCCTCTTTTTTTATGGAAATACCTAGAATTTCCAAGTGGAGGCATGGCGTTAGTTGGAGAAGATGATGACATCTCATGCTCTCTTTTATTATCCACAAAAGTTGTATTATTTTCTTACTTATTGTAGCTTAGGTGACATGCTATCACAACTCTCTTATTGTAGTTTAATTTTTTTACCTCATCAATGGCGTTGGGTTCCCTTTATATTGGTATTGGTTCGTAGGCCTGAGGTGTTGGCTCAAATCCTTTACATTAATCTCTAAGCATGATACTAGGGTTTTAGGTCGCTTCTTGTAAATTCTTTTTTGGTTTTGAGGGTGTGTTTATCCCACACACCTTATTGAATATATGTGGGGGATAAACTGGGTCTTTTCTCATAGACACATTGCTCCCTTGAACATCAATGAAGTTTTTTTAAAGGGACAAATTAGTTGACATATGGTCAAAACTCTCTCATTATTGTTTATTTTGTTTTCTTCATTGATGGTGTTGGGTTCCCTCTATTTTAGTAGTGGTTTGTAAGATGTATGGAAAAACCTTGGGAATTTATAGTTATCAATGGGATACTAATGATCCCAATATTGAAATATAAAATGGAGAATGGGAACATGTTCATGGCATGTTTCAAGATAAAAATGGTATGGCATGTGATGCTCTAGAACTTCATGATATCATTGATCTCTCTTTGTCTTCAACTATAGTACAAAATTAAGGATATA
>ML784673.1:241729-268702 GCA_009831015.1 Picea engelmannii
ATTAACATGACCATGAGAGGATTAAAGTAGGAAAATATGAAGAAAGTCTTGAAACCTTGAATAACCCTCCACATATTGTAGACATGAAGATTGAGATGACGCACGTTGTACAATACCTTTACAATGGTACAAATATGACACAAAACACATTTTGGGTTCAAAAGTTGTGGTGAAAATACTAAAATATGTGTTTCACAAGTTGCAAAAAAGATGCATGTTGCATGTCACACAAAGTTCAAAGTTCACATATCACACGTTGCACCAAGTTCAAGTTTTGCATGTCACATGTCAGACCAAGTTCAAATTCCAAAAACTTATTATTGCATCTTCCCAAAAATTTCTTTTTGCATGTTGCACCAAGTTTAAAGTTTTCACATTGCTTGAAAAAGATGCTTGCCACTTGTAACATGTCACAAGACTTTCAAATTTTCATATATCATGTCATAAGATTTTGGAATTTGCATATTGCATATTCAAGTTCTATTTGTTGCCTAGACTCCATAGCCCAAGCACAAGGCACCAAGTCTTGCTTGCATTCTCACGTCATATATTAAAATACAAAGAGATTGCCATTCTTAAAAGACAAAAAGATACAAGTTTGGAACTCTTGAAACCCACAAACAAACAAGCACGTAAAATTTAAATCCAAACTTGAACAATTCAATCTCTTAAATTTCATATTTACTAATGCCTTCAAATCGCTAGGATGATATCCATGGATCCACAAATTGATGCAGAAATTGTATGTCAAGGCCAATAGAACCAAGGAGCATTGAATCAATATAAACCAAGTCTTATAAGAGAAGCTGAAATTATCATTAAGTGTATAAAAAAATTACATTCACAGATATATACAAGCCATAGAAATAGCCTTGTGTATATTATCAGATGAAAAAGTACCCATAATGTCAATGCATTATATGCATCATTACATGTTCAGATATATAATGTACATCTAACTGTCTTATAAAATTATTACACATCATCAATTTTTTTAGTCTTCTTTTGTGTTTTCTAGGTCTTAAGTAATTCATCCATCTCCATGTATTCATTTACTGGGTGCTCTTCAACAACTAATGTTGTTTCAGTCCTTTCACACTGAGTACATCTGGTCTCATACCCATGACATGGATGTTGATGTGAGGGGCCATCACCTACAAAAAAAAAATAAATATTAAATTTATATGGCCAATTTTTAAATATAATTGAAGTAGTTCATTAATATTAAAAAAAAACTCTGCAATGTAATTATTTACCTGGTCCTCTAGTCGACACTGTTGGAATGGATACCGACCTGTTCACCTGATCTTCAGGTCGAAGAGGATCAACTGTGACATTCTCTTCCATTGAAAAGTCAAAATTTATAAGTACATAATTATTAAGTATATGATTAATATACAACCATTTTATCATCGTGGGCCTCAGTCACAGGAACATCTTGGGGCTGCACCTCACTAGGATGGGGCTCCTGGGGAGAACCATGACCTTTTGGATGCATTGCACTATCAATGCTCTGTTGTCCAATACTAATGGTTTCGTTGATAGTGTTGCTCCCCCAATTAAAACAAAGTAAGACATTAAATTATGGACGATATCAAACATTTACGTATTTTATAAGTAATGAAAGGTTAATCTGGACTGATTTTTATTTACCTTATCCCACAAACTGGATATTGGGGTCTGACCCATGCTTTTCCTACGATCAACCACAAATTTATAACCATAATTGTAACCAAGTTGGAGGTCTTCCTCCATGGTTTCAGTTCCGAAGTCGTTGCCTTGCATTGCATAAGGGTATGGTTTTTTAATGTTTTTGGCTGCAATTACCTGAAAGTTGTAAGGGGATACAAATAATATTCTTAAGATGTTTGGATACTTACGATTCGTGACTGTAATCTCGAGTACCCTCCCTGGCCTATATTGTGTTGGCCATGTTTGGAAATCCTTGCTTTGGTTTCCTTCGAAGTGTCAAACAACCTATCATAAATTTTTTTAAGTATGTTATATATAACTACACTTTTATTTATATGTAAAGAAAATTAAAGCTGGTATTGAAATCAAAATATTTTAATTTACTTTGGTGTACCAATTATTTTTTCCCCTGATTTTTTCAAAATCTTCTCTTTTGCATCATCAATGATCGCCTTCCACTCCCTCTCTGGAATTGAGGGAGGATGCTCATACCTAGGATTTCCTTCCAAGCTTCATCTATAAACATCTTGCATATATTTTAAATATTCGCCCGCTGCAGAGGTGAACACTTTTTTATTGAACATGTTTACTCCAAAGAGGCCTTCAAGATAATCCATAAGTTCCCTTTTGAGGTTGGAATTCTGGCAATTCCACCTCATGCATAAGGTTTCCCCAAAAATCAACAAGGCCTTGCTCTCTAGGTGCCTATAAAAATGGTCGTTTCCTACACACAAAAAGATATGATCACTAATTTAATATTAATAATATAGATGATTTGTGTATGAGATGGACAACATTAAGACATCAAAGAATATCTTGAGTGTAGGTTTTTGGTAACCTTTGGTGGATGAAGGCCCACACAAAAAGTTGTTTACTAGGTTTGAATCCATAGTAAATAACACTATGTCTACAATATCCAAAGTAGTGGATGTCTATTTAGAGAGTCAAGATGGTCTAAACTTTCGTTGGATGGTTCATTTGACTTAAGTAGTTCTAGAAAAAATGATGTAGACTTTAAGGAAGTAATGGATTCCAATGGTAGTGTTTCTAGTGGCATTGGTGGCCACTTTCAATCCTTTTATCACTAAAAAAATTCATAGGATGACTCACTACTAGCTTGGAAGCTGGTAGTGGAGACAAAGCACCCCACAAGGAAGTAAGTGCCTAGTTTGGTGTAAGTTGGTATGACTTAGCATATTTTAAATGCAATATCATGCACTTGAGTCTATTAAAGAGAGAATCACATACAAAGAAGTGCATTAGAAAATCTGAATAGGAGTGTTTGATTCTACAACACATGATGATGTACTTTCATGGTTTTCGATGTAGAATTGGACTAGCTACCTAGCTTGTTTGAAGGCATGAAGAAAAAGGTGTACTAAGGCATGGGAAATTGGAGTTGAAGGTAAGTACAAGTGTGTGTGGCAATGTGAAGAAATTGAAGTGATATTAGTTGAAAATGGATGGAGAGTTTGTGTAGTATAGTAGTTAGTTGATAGAGACATGTAGAATTTACGAGGATGTTGTTGGGACACCATTGAACATAAGTGGGGGAGGATGTAATGATTTTTGTTTTCCCATAAAGAAAAAATGCACTTTACACGTGTAATATCTTGATCAAGGTGAAGGCAAATGGGATGAGTCAGTTGTGACTTAGGAACTTGACATGGTGTAGCCACAAAAATTACAAGTTGCATTGTAATATGGGTGAGGTGCTCACCAGAGTGAAACAAGTTGTGAATATAGTGCATAGCGACTTGTCTTAAGTTGCGATGAAAGAAGTGTCACCGTCTTGGTGGAGAAAAGGGATGATAAATATTAATGGAGAATAAATCATAGTCAAAGATGGAAGAGTGTGAATTTATATGTTGGATAGGTCTACGAAATGATAAGTTTGTAGGTAGAAAGTGAGTCACTAGAAAGAACACCACAACAAGGAACACCTTAGTGGAAGTGTTTTGGGTTGCAACACTTGACATGCATAACTTAGTTGAGAATATGGGTGTGGGAGAGTCACCGACTAATGAGTGGTGTGGTAACAAATGAAGCATTGTTTTCAGTGCTATAGTGTCTTATGGAAGCATTCAAGGTGTGACAAAGTTTTCAATGGAAACAATCCAAGGAGGGAGAACACTAACAAGATCTTTAGGAGAAATACTCCAATTTGAGGCCTACAAGAGGAAAAAATCAGTTTTTTTAAAGAAAGACTGCAATCATCATGTAGGTCCAAGTTTGCAAGAAAGACATATAGAAACACTTAATGAATACATGGATTTCCCCCTTGCTTTTGAAGGTGGGAATGTGGTCTACTATGTTGATAATTCCAAAAAGGTGGTGGGGGCACACAACTCCTCCCTATAGGTAATTTCCTTCTGCTTGTATAATCAATTGAGTTAAATAGGCTAATAAGGGCTTGGAATTCTCAAATAGTTGTGTTAGTTGAATGACATCTAGTTCTTAGTGTTACAGGAGAATCCCCCTATGGACAAGTGGATTCCCTCTTGGGCTCTAGAATCCTAAGACCAAGATAAAAAGGGTTCTAACATTGGTCATTGACATCCTTTTAAAACTAGCTAAACTAATGTATATAGAAGAGGAAGAAAGGTGTACCTTTTTAATGATGTTCATCCTCACACAGTCCGAGTTAAGCTTTGATCCCCAAGCTCCTCAATAAGTCCTACAAAAAAAAAGACATAACAAGCTTGCTATTCTACTAATATTAGCTTGAAACTGGATCTATCTAATGGAGACAAGTTCATGTAGAATAAACACAACCTTGAAAGAAATAGGCCAAGCACATATGTATATTAATGATAATAATAGAGAATACTTACATACCTTTGATGAAGGTGCAACAACCTCTCCCATCTCTCCTTGTCCAACCCTTTGCTCAAATAATCCACACAAAATGATGATGTTTCAATGATAAATCTCCCTTATGAGATCATAAGTTTGATGCCTTCAATGTCTCTTCCTTTCACCATGAGGAGGCCTCCTTATATAGGATTGGAGAGGCCTAACCACTTAAGATATTCTTAGGATAGGTTTAGGATTATTCTCCTTCAGTTGTGGATCTTCCCTAAGATCGAGCCTTGACCTCAAATCCGAATCCAACCAACTTCAAAGATGAGGGGGATTCTTCCATGATTTTCGTCAGCAGTCCAAAATTCGCTCAAAAAGGGCCAACACTCCGTCAGAATGAGTCATAGAGTGTTGAAACACTGCTCCAAAAGAGGGTACATAGTGCTGACACTCCCTGACAATGTATAGGGGAGCGCTGCCTTGCAAAATTGATTTTTGAGTGGTTTTTTCCATGGAAAAAGACTTGTACTCTTTGTCAAATGATTTCTCCTCTTCAAAACCAGTCTTTTGAGGTGTCTTTTAAGTGATATTGATAATGTTGTCCAAGAATGACATAGGAAAGATGACAATATGATATTTGTGACACTTGTAGAAAAAATGCGACACTTGTGACATTGGTAATGATGACATTAGGTCATCATCGTAATGAGTAATTTTGATGTGTAACAGATTGCCTCCTAAAGTGAGAAGTTAGAAGATGAAAACTGATGACTAAAGTACTTTGTAGACTTTTTCGAGCAAGGGTATGGACTCAGAGAACTTGGAAGAAGCTGAACACAACCATCAAACAAATATTATGACATGTTTCAAACCCAAGGTAGACATACCTATGCTTGAGTGATAAAGACTTTCATGGTATGGATGCCATAAAATACACTGTGGATCCATAATTATATTGACAAAAAGGTATAGACACTGAGGATAAAATGTGGATCTATACTCCTATGACCTGAACTAATCATATCCATGAAGAATACACAGTGGATCTATGAGATGACAAGACATAGCCACGACCAATACAAACTGGATCTATGTGACAGTATATGTGTCAATGTTCAAAAGAAACTCCGTCGCAACTTGGGCAAAGTACATATAAGAGTGATGAATCAACCCAGGGTCTTCTTACCAATGCTGATGTAGTATGAATCTAACCATGTGAATAGATGTCCTGATGTTGAACATGGCATAAACCACTTGATTACCAGTCAATGAGGTAAACCGTTAACAAGTGTGAGGGAAATCACCATTTATGTCAATGATTCCCAAGGTACTCTAGTACATTCCAACGAATGTGAATGGATGAGATGAATTCGAACATATGTGGAATCATCCGATCAGAGGTCAATGATGTAAACTCACTGTCGGACGTGAGGAGGCTTGCCAATGAGGCATGCAGGTCCCAAGGTACTAACTGGTTTCTAAGTCTAGTTCCTAGATAATGTGCTAAATTCGTCAGGAACAAACTCATCGAAGGAGGGCCTTGATGCATCCCCCATCAATGAAACAAAAATGACACATAGATGTAATTGGCGGATCAAAAGAACATGGATTGACATGGGTATTGAAACATGAAATTTGTGATGGTTGACTCTCGAGGCAGATACTTCCCTCAAACACTGAGGCACAACAACAGAAACATGACATGGACCAAAACATGATGATGCAATGGATACGGTGACTTTCGTCGGGTGACCCAGAGGAGTAAGAAAACTTAGAGGATTGGTTCAGGGCAGAGGTTCAATGGATTAAAATGTGTGCAAAGACAAAGTGTCATGTTCAAGGGCAACTGTAAGAGTTACTTGTAATGTTTTCAAAAACTTCTTGGTTTTCTTCCTTCAATTTTTCCCCCGTCCAGATAGATGGGTACCTCTTTTTGATTTAATGAGCTCGAGGAGGGTAACACATGCTCGATATAACTCACCTTCGGTAAGTCCCTCTTCCTTTATTTAATGAACTAGAAGAAGTAAGGGTTCGGTCCCGTCTGGGCCCTTCAATGTATGCTTGTTTAACGAGTTTAGAGAAGGTAAACTCGATGATTTTTCATGTTTAGAGAGTTTGAAAATGACTTAAATATGACTCCAGTGTTGTCCTTTTTTGTAATGTTAGTATCACAAGGCTGAAAAAGAGATAAATTGTCACTCGAAAGATGCCCTTTCAGACCTTTTAACGAGTGGGAAAGGAAGCAAGATCACTTGGAAATCTATTCACGTTTAGAGAGTCTGAAAAGAGCTTAAAGACGACTCTAGGGGGTTCCTTTTTCATGTATCCATGTGATTTCGAAAAAAATATTAAAGTTTACTTGGTGCATTCTTATGTTTTTCCGAGCGTGAGAACAAACTAATACTATGCTCATTAATGTGACAAGATGAAAAATGAACAAAACTGCTCCGAAACCTGCCAATAATGTAAAAACTGCATGCCAACGTATTAATAAGGCCTCCAAAATATTTCTCAAAAACCCAAAATAACTATGCTTTGGTAAAAGTGAAATTTTATAAATAGTAATACGGGGTAAAAATATATTTTACCATTTCATTTGTGCAAAGATTTGTAGCAGTGGAGAAATTGAGCTTTGGAGGGTGATTCTTGTGTTGATTGGTGCCAGAGCTATGGTCAACTATTTTTGTCGTTGTCTCGATCAGGTTGGTGCTCTGCTTCCTCTCTTTAATTTATATGGTTTATATTTTATTTTTAGGCAATAATTGAGTTTAAAAAATGATGCCTTGGGTTGTCTCAAGCATCCAAAAGGGCTCGACTCTCCTCTAGAATTCGAGGGTGAGTGCTGCCCAATTTTTTTAGTGCCCCTGTAAGATGGTAAAAAGGCAACAATGCTCTGATGTGGGAGTGAGTGGGGCGCTGCTCGAAAATGCACAAGAAAAATGCCCCAAAACGCCAACTCTCCTCCAAAAGGGTAACATGTGCGTTATGAAGAATTGACAATGCCCTGGTGAGCTTCTTGAAGGAGCATTGGAGCCCTGATATGAGTGTAAAGGGGGCATTGGAATCCAAACTAGAGAAATATATATATTTTAAAGTTTTTTAACTGCCCAAAAATAACATGACCAATGAATTTTTCTTGTTGTTGATTGTAGGTAAATTCGGCAAAAGTCATGATTGAGTGGAAATAAAGAGAGCATGAGCTCGATGACGTGGCCACGTTGCAAATTCCCCAATCAAGGGTCGCATTGAGGAACTGCAGTCTCCTCAAGTTCTTCAAGATTAAAAATATGAAGAAAGAGAATCTTCTTCTCAAGTATATGATCGTTCTATGGAACGCTGCAGAACAAGGGTTTCAAATTGGAACACAGCTTCTTACCATCGAGTTGGAATATGTGTAGTTCCTGACTGACCTCTCAAAGAGAGGGGCCCCCGTTATTTTATCCGGAAAGAGGGAACTTCCCGTGCCTGTAGATGAGTACTTGGCAAACCATTGTGTCCCAGGATCGAGATTAGTGGGAGGTAGAATCACAATCAAAGACATCAAGGATCTATCTCTTTGGTCCATTCTATTTTCCATTATGAGTATAAAGAGAAGTACCATCTCACACTTAGTTTCAAGATCATAGGTGGCTTATGGTTTACAGTTTCTAGATCCAACACTATTTAACTGGAGTGTAGGGTTCCTTCAGAATGTGAAGGAGCAGATTACAAGATGAAGAGTAGGGCATCAAAAGCAGTTCAGATATGGTTCAAGCCTAGTTTTGTTCTTCTTAGAACACATTCCTCAGATGCAACCTTAGATTGCATTAGTAGTACGACCAGTGGGAGAACCACGTATGGAGCGATGGAATAGCTTGTCTCCGAGATTAGGATTAGAGACAGAGTTCAGGTTCACTGGTGACTTCTTCGCTTGGCTGGGACGCCAATTGATCATGATGGAAGACTTCCCATATGCCAGAGTGGATTTCCAGGGGAGCATGGACTTGGTCCTTCCAGATGGGGTGGACTGGGATGCGTCAGGTAAGAAAACAAAAATGATCTTGTCAAGTGTTTTTTTGATTTTAAAAGTTATATTATTTTTTTTGGGTATGTATAAGAGTTTCTAATGGATGTATCATTTCATCATGTAGACAGGGGAGCAACACGTCCGACAAAGATACCGACATTGGGGCATCGCAGAGATGCTCAGATAGCAGTAGATCATGAGGTAGCAGCAGGGGGTCTCCAAGAGCTGGAGAAAAACCTCCATGGTCTCACGATGGGTGTCCCTTCTCTTAAGAGGGAGGATGCACCCTTGCACTTGTAGAGACACACAGTGGGAGTCCCTGAGAGTATTAACTCTTTACCAAGACGAGTAGCCCATGCGGTGGTGTGCTACTTAGAGCACAATGTGACACGGGAGGACTAGGACCTCTCTGATATTTTTTTATAGTCTTTATGACGATGTTATGGGCACGAGGACCCAACAATTTTCCTTTATATGTACTTTTTTTTATGTAATCAAACATTTTCTGTCACGCCGTATATATACACATATCTTAGTTTTTATGGTGCCTAAATGATGTTTGCAAATAATGATGTCTTTTTGTGATGCATTTAATTTACATGTGATGTATGATTTATTTCCTTTATGAAACCTCATCTATGTTGGAGATACTGATCCATGATGTAATTGGCTAATGAATCTGAAGTTGAATTAAGTTATCTTGGTATGTGTCTGTATTTGATAAAATCAAACATTCTTTCAAGACGATGAACTCGTATATGGAGACATAATAGGATATGATTGCGAATAACATAGGTTAGATTAAGTTGACAGACCACAAGTTGAGAGTCTAGGTTAATGATCATATGAGATATACCTAGGGAGGAGGCTTCGGTTAAATGTCCGATGACAACATGATATTCTACCGTGTTTTTAGTTGTCGATCCTAAGAAAATACCTCCTGAACTCACCAACTTGTCAGAGTGGTAAATGACCCAAGCTACAAAAGCAATGTTCTAGGTGTGTCGACTAGCACCATCTGCAAACCTGACAAAGATAGGAAAGGAAGATGTCATCTGCGCATGAAAAAACAAGACAAAGTATAAGAGGCTAAGGCAAAACTCATTCACGCAAGAGAAAAGACACACCAAACTAAAAATACAATAGTGTACAAAGCACACATGCTAGATGTTCTATGGATAACACTTCTTAAGGTAAAGGCCGTTTCGGGGCTCACCCAGGGAGATTCCATCGTAGTCAACTAGCTCATAGGCGCCTCTATGTAAAACATGTTTCACGATGTAAGGACCATTCCATAGAGGTTATAACTTACCTGTCCCTAACTTATCATGAGCCTAGTCATAAGCGAGAACTAGGTCTCCTTCTGCAAAAGTAAGAGGGTGGACAGATTTGTCATATTGATTCTTGATTCTCTTTTGATACGTCTCGTTAACGAGAGATACATCACGACGTGTTTCATCCAACCTAGTCAGGCATAAGAAGCATTCTTCTTCGACAAAAGTATGATGCATGAGTTCTACTTTGAGTTTTAATGAGGGAATTTTTCACTCGATTGGTAAAACAACTTCTATGCCATATACTAACTGGAAAGGAGTGAATCCAGTAGTTTTCATTGAAGTATGGTAAGCCCAGATTGCGGAGAAAAGTTGTAGATGCAAAGATGTCTTTTTTCCCCCTACTATACGTTGAATCATGGTTTTAAGGACCTTGTTGATAACTTCAACTTTTGCATTTGCCTGAGGATAGTACGGGGATGAATTTTCATGGAAAAAACCCAACTTGGCATGCAACTCACTCATCATATGGTTCTGAAAGTGTGAACCATGATCAATGACAATGGTGTGTGGAACAACAAAGCGAGTGATGATGTGTTTGAAGAAGAAAAGAGTTGCAGTACGACCATCATTCAAAAAGGTAAGTATAGCCTCAACCCATTTTGTGAAGTAATCGATGATGATGATGATGTAAGAATGCCCCCCGGTTGTGGTAGGTTTACACTGCATGAAATAAATGCCCCATTTGGAAAAGGGGCTGATGGAAATAATAGGATGCAGTGGAGTGGGGTGGGTGTGTGCCTTTTTGTGAAAAACTTGGCAGGGTGGGCATTTTTTGACTGCCTCAATACAATCTTTGAATATAGAGGGCCAAAAGTTGTCGGCATGAAATATTTTTTGAGATGTAGCCATCCCAGAAAGGTGACCACCACATGCTCTAAGGTGATAGTCATTAAGAATGTGTTCAACCTCTTCATGAGTCAAACATCGTCATAGGATAGTATCAATACCACGACGATACAAAGTGTCACCGATGATAAGGTAGCGRCGAGAATGATGGTGAATATGATGACGTTCTTGACAATAGATATTAGGCTGAAAAYGTTGGGTCTGGAGATAAAGAAGGATATATCCATACCAAGGATCAGATGTGCTAATGAGGAACAAAGTTTCATTGGGAGAAAATATCTAGGTTCAGTATCTTCATCAGCATGAGGAAGGTCACAGATAAKATCCACAAACACTAAGGAGTTTTTAGCTTTGGACTTAGCAAACRCGAGATTGAATTCCTGAAGGATGACAATTCATTTGGAATATTTYCCCCCAAGAACTTGACGTGTTAGAATGTGATACATGGGGTTAGAGTCCTCGATAACTGTGGTGGTGTGTAGAAAAATGTAATGACGAAATMTATGGGCAACGATGAYGGCTGCCAAAGCCAAATTTTCAACATGTGAATATCGGAGCTCTGGACCAGATAGACTTTTGCTCAAATAATATATCACATGTTCCTCACCATTAGGGTCCTCTTGAACTAACACCATAGAAATAGTGGAAGTAGAGGCTGCTAAGTAAAGGATATAGTCCTTTGTATAATTCAGAGAATACAATAGAGGTGTGTTGGTCAATGCATGCTTAAGAGCAGCAAAAGATCGTTGAGCAGTATCATCCCAGATGAAAGGGGTGTCTTTCTACAACAATCGCATAAATCCTTTAGTAATATCAGCGTAGTTACAAATGAAACGAAGAAGAAAGTTTTCTTTCCCCTGCAAACTTTAGAGTTGTGTCAAATTATTAGGTGGAGGTAAAGCAAGGATAGCTTTAATTTTCAAGGGATCCACCCGAATCCTGTCCTTGGAAACAACGAAGTTGAGGAGTCGATCTGACTCGACAACAAATATACACTTATGTGGGTTCAAACGAATGTGGTAGAATCGACATCGAATAAAAATAGTCTATAGATGACCAAAATGGTCTGATCGACTGGATGAATGGGTAGGTAAATCGTCGAGGTAAGGTTATGAAATATGTTTGATATCGTGGAAAGCATATGACATGGCCCACTGGAATGTAGCACCAACATTTTTGAGGCCAAATGGAAGTTTCCGATAGGTGAAAGTTCCCCACGGGCAGATGAAGGCTGTTTTATGCTGATTAGCAGGTAAAATGTCAATATGGTTGTATCCTGATAAACCATCCATGAAAGAGAAAATCACACTACTTGCACAATTATCAATGATATGGTCGATGAAGGGCATATGATAATTATCTTTCAGACAAGCCTTATTGAGGTCCATATAATCAACACAGACATGAATGGTCCCTTGCTTCTTAGTGACCGAAACAATATTCGAAACCCATTTCGTCAAAGGGACAGGATAGATGAAGTCAGATTTGAATAATTTCTCAACTTCTTCCTTAATAGCCATGATCTTCTTAGGATGGACTGGGAGGAGTTTCTTTCGAGTAGGTTTTACACCTGGGTAAGTTTTAATCTCATGCACAATGATCAAAGGATTGATCCCTGATCGTAGCTCCAAGCGAAGACATCGCATAATTATTTAAATAAAGAGGTATAAGAAACCACTTCCTCGTGTGAACAATTAACACTGAGATTAATATTTTCCATGACACCTTCCTTGATAGAAATGTCAATAACAACCGTAGAGGTAATGTTTCCTAAATTCCCCTCAGAAATAGTATCTTGTGTAAGTATGGGTGATTGTGGAAAGTCGAAAACATCGGGGGGTGGGGGAGATAGAGTGTATATCTTCCTGTATTTCTTCAATAGGTGGAAGAAAAGAGGATTGATGATGGTTATCATCCCAAGGTACGTCGTCAATGCTAAGAATTTACATAATATATTCGTCAGAAAGAAATATTTGAGAAATGTAGTCAAAGGTAGACGTCAAGGAATTTAACCAAGATGGCATCGAGTAGGTGTTGGGTGCCAATAAATGTTGGTCATCCAAGGAGGGATAGGCTGATTGAATATCAATGTATAAATCCTCGGCTAGACTAAGTGGCATGGTGTCACCTAGTCCATCAAGCTCTAGAGGACTAGGTACAATCCATGGATCAAATGATTCCAAAGATTGATAAGTCGTAGTTGAAATCATATTGACTGTGGAAATATGATGTGTGGTAGGAGGGAGTGGTGCAGGGAAGGTACCCATAAGGGTGGAATATTTTAACAATCCTACACCAACACTTTCATACGTGATCTTGTGATCTCCCAAGAAAGGAATATTGTTGGTAGCGAGAGCGTGAGTGTTGGGTGTACATAAATCTAACTGATCAATAGTGACACTTTTTCCCCGATGAGGAAATTGTACACATCGAAAAAACGACGAAGCAACGACAATCATAGCATAAAAACAACTTATTTCAAGTAATAAATTGTAATCGAGGGGAGCATCAACCACCTTGATGTCAACAAAGACGCTTTTTCCGCCCAACTGGACAGATAGGAACTGCAAAAGACCATGGGGAAGAAAACCTCACCCATCGAATGCACTCAACATCGTTGGGGATTTGTTAAGTGTGGGTGATTTTAAACCTTTCCAACATGCTAAAGACATGACACAAGTAGAGGCTCACTCATCCAAGATAGTGTGGTGAATTTTTTGATTGTGAACAACAACATCAATTTGGAAAGCAAGTTGGTGAGAGAGTTGAGACGTAAAATTGTCCAGGTTAAACATGATATTGTTGGACGAATCAGGATCAAAAGTGCCAATAGAAGCCAAGAGTGTTCTACATTGACTTGGGCAGTGCTGTAGAACTTCTAACGTAGACATAACACATGGTTCTTGAGCTAAATATTCAACAATGTTGTAGTTCTGGGTGACACATGAACTAGGATTAAAGGTAGATTTATGGATAGTTCTCTTAGGAGGGTGTGATATAGAGTCGAACATAGGTTTCTCGATATGAAGTGATCCAGATGAAGGAATAACATATGGAGGACTAATGGAGGATGGTGATGGATCCAGTAAAGTACTGTTAGTGACCTTTCCTTTGTCAGGTTTAACTGACATTTCATAGGTCGTAGAGCGGGTGGTTAAATCAATCCCATTAAACAGATAAATATGGGTACTTGTCGAGGCTTCATCATGAGAAGGGTGGCTAGAACTGCCCCCTGGAGAGGGGGTTTGAGAAACCATAGATTGATTCTGAGGAAAAGGCTGAGTAAGCACGATGGGTTGGGAATTCCCCTTAAACAATTTGACCACTTCATCGTGAAGTGGACAGTCTCGAGTTCAGTGATCATCACCACAAATAAGACATGGGAATTTTAGCTTCCCTGTGGTTTCTTTTCGGTAGCAGGTGGTGGGTTTTGAGCTTTGGGTTGTTCGTTGTTATTATTCTTCTTGGGTTTGTTCTTTGTCTTCTTCTTACCTTCAAATTGTTGTGAAGGGATAGATTGAACTGCATTCACCTCATAGATTTGAGTTTGGGGGAGGTAGAGGAGAGTGCGGTCGAACTGGGAGTGGATGCCAGAGCAGATCAATTTTTCATTCCAGTGGACTAGGAATGAGATTGGGTTTTGATGGAGCCGATAACTCCATCCACATGTGACATGGATGATGGTTTAGATGGATCGGTAGTTGCACAAATAACATTTGGGATCAACTCATACAAAGTACCAGATTGTGAATAAACCAAATCTAAGTACCCGTCTCGTATCGAATGGGTAGTTGAAAGTACGTGAGAAAGGACATGGCAAGGGAGTTGAAATCTTGGAACTAACCACATGGAATTTAAATATACCACTTGGTTGTTGAGCCCGTAAGTGTTCGTTGAAAAAGATGTAAATGTATAGAATCGTCCATTAAGGAGTTCGATGAACACCATAAATGGAAAGTCATCACATAATTGTTCGGGTCTTCACCAGGTTTACCGTAAAATTTTGGAATATCAGAAGGTAATTTAGCAGGGATCATTGGCCAAAAAGGATAATGCAATATAGGATCATTGGTCAACCGAGATAAGTCTAGGAGATCCAAAGTCACGAGAAATGTTAGTTGTCAGTTAACTTGAGGATGATACTGGTGCGGCATAGGGACACCAGTAGGACCGTAAAATGGGTTAGGTGGATAATTGTATCCAATAGGTCCTCCTACATACGGTTGTTGCTGACCAGTATAACCAGGATTTGATGATGGTTGAGAAACATGTGCATATGTAGGATAACCTGATGGGTTATGAGGATTAGAATTCAGTTGATGGGTTTTCCCATAAGGGGGATAATTTTTTTTTCCATAAGGATGATAAGGTTGTTGTTGTCCTTGAGGATGTTTCCCCCCAGGGAATAGCGGATTTCCTAGAAAAGGAACATGCCAAGGATTTGGTGTCACATTCTGTCCATAAAATTGGTTATGGACTCCAGTCTGAGTTTCTCCCCCAAGCGGAGGTTGTGTCCCGATTTGAGTTTGACCACCAAATGGAGGTTTCCCCCCAGTGGGAGGTTGAGTGCCTAGAGGGATCTGGAAACTAGAAGTGAATGAATGACCGGAGACTCCAACTGGATTAGAGCCATAGAGACCAAGTCCTCCAAACAAAGGTATATGGATATAACCTCCAGGTGTAACCTGGGTAGTGTTGATAATGTAAGGATTCAGAGCTCTGTACCCAAGTGGAACTGACGGATTTGGTCTAAGTGGTGTTCCAATCGGAACCTAGGATGGTGTCACATTTTCGGTGGGGATTGTAGCAACATGCGGGACCATAGTGGAATGGGCCATTTGGAGATAAATGGTCCAATGAGGACCAACTGACTGTGTGTCTGACATGATGGTGACACTACTGAGCGTAGCAGAAAAGTGATCTAAGGGTATCGTGTATGTAGCAGACATTTCAGGTAATTGGGATACGATAGGTATATCAACACCTACCCCTGAGCTGAAAATATCCTCCACCATGAGAGGTGGGTTTCTAAATACATCAATAGTACAAAAGGGATTCTCGCCTTCAGGGCATGTGAGTGGTCTAGTTGGTATTCTAGAAGTGTCAACAACAAGTTCTCCAGATGAATATAGTCAAAGAATATATCTCTCGTAATTGTAAGGAAGTCAGAAAGACTCAAGAGAATAAAAAATTCTGAAATGTTCTAAAGAGTCAGTCCTTTACACTTGTGAAGTAGTGGTGTCTTAGACCTCACTCTATTGAGGAGAGCCCTCCGGTGGATAAGTAGGAAAAAGTTGATAACCCTTTGGATCTTCTGGGGGTAGCCCTTGCATTCTGTGTGAATGACGTGGAGGGTTAATATTACCCGAAACAAATAATTTATGCAAAAAATCTATGGCCAACTAATGAAAAGGAACAACACACGCTAAAATATAGGAATCAAACCAAGCAAACAAAACCTTCTCTCGATGACTGTACTAGTTGGTGATGAAATCAAACGTCGCGTGATCAAGTCAATAAGGGGTTAGGATATGAGCGGGTGGAACAATTACGATGGTGACCTTCTTAACGGACTTATGCCTTGGTGCAAGCTTCCACGCAGTAATTGTGGATTTAACCTCCAAGGAGCCTGAGTGAGTTTGACCAACGTCTATTCCAGTTATAGTGAGACTTCCATTCACCGTCACCTTGTGTAAGAACCTAAATATTATGGCTACTAAGGACACCAAATCACAGTCAACCTCTGGGTGGGTATAGTAGACAATCCAGTTTGAATGTATGGGCAGTATAACAAGTTTGAAATCCTTCAAGAGAACTGAGGACAAGTGGACCAATAAAACTCCAGAGGACCCCAAACGGATTCAGAATTCACGAAGCACTGAGACCAAATGAAAACAATTGAACCTCAATAAGAACCCCCAATATACGATTTGACTAATATGAATGGTTGAACCACGGAGGGATAATCTCCGTAACTCTCCCGAACATGACCTCATGCATAACCCCTATGTGAGAGGGGGATCCTAGAAATCCTATACGACAATTGGATTTGATCTCCCTATCACAAGATGCTAATGTTTGTTTTGAATACTTTGGAGAGTTGTACTCACAACCTAATCCAAAGTGCTAATCCTAGTCTAATGTTGGTGGAAGATTCTAAAAACAAAATGTTCTAGATCAATTTTAATTAGTATTAATTTTGCAGCTGTTCTTTACTCAGGGGTGTATGAAAGTGAAACTTGATGGTATAATGACTCAATTCCCCAAAAATGCATAAGAGATGATAAACCGTCTTTTCTTTCAATGAATTTCTATTTAAGGGAAGGAGAAAATTTTTATTTTCACTGTCAAACACTAAGAAGCAGTATCCTCATGCAATTGTTTCTCAATCAAATCCAATATAATGCTAAATTTTTCATAGAATTGTTGTAAGATCCAAAAACCAATCAGAAAAAATATATCCTTTTGTTTATGTGTGAATGATAATCAATCTGATGTAAATATTCCTATGTCAATCAAACTTTAAGATCAATGAGATTTATACAATCAGAATCAAACTTCACACAAACAAAAACACACTCTCGTTGTGATTAAAGAAAAAACAAAAAGGAAAACCAAATTTTCAAAAAAGAACCAAAAATCTCAAAAAAGAGAAATGCTGGAAAACTGACCTCAAAGATAAAATGGAATGGTTCATAGATCTCTGATTTTCCTTACCACAGCTTTCATTCAGTTAGATAAATGAGAAGAAAACAGTAATTTGATTCCAAGTCTTCAAAGGAGAAGAGTGACTCAAAGTAAGGAAAAAATGTCAAAAAATCCAAACAAAAGGTAATCAATTCTAAAAAAAAAAAGTGTTGAAGGCCAAAACAAAGATACAATGAGGTTGTAAGAACTCTAAGAAAATACAAACATCAAAAAATGGACTTAGGGACTAATTCCCTACAAGATTTCTAACAGAAAAATAGCAACACTCTCATGTCAAGGGAACCAGAGTGTTGCAACTCCTTGTGGAAGCCTGGCAGGGAGTGCCAACAACAGAGGCAGGGGAGTGCTAGCTTCTCAAAATTCATAAAAATGCCCAGAAATCCAAAAACTCAAGCAAAATTAGAAAGTCCAAGTGTATAGAATGAAGTAAAGAGCCAATCAACACATCTAAGAATCATAGACACAATATGAATAAGATAAAAAATGAGCAAAGGCTAAAACAAGATCTAGGAAGGAAACCAAAATTGAAAAATTTGATCTCCCCATTGGAGTCGCCAATTTTTGTTACAGGAGAATCCCCCGCGGACAAGTGGATTCCCTCTTGGGCTCTAGAATCCTAAGACCAAGAAAAAAAGGGTGCTAACGTTGGTCACTGACATCCTTTTAAACCTAGCTAAACTAATGTATAGAGAAGAGGAAGAAAGGTGTAACTTTTTAATGATGTTCGTCCTCACACAGTCCGAGTTGAGATTTGATCCCCAAGCTCCTCAATAAGTCCTGCAAAACAAACAAAGACAAAACAAGCTTCCTATTCTACTACGATTAACTTGAAACCAAATTTATCTAATGGAGACAAGTTCATGTAGAATAAACACAACCTTGAAAGAAACAGGCCAAGCACATATGTATATTAATGAGAATAATAGAGAATACTTACAGACCTTTGATGAAGGTGCAATATCCTCTCCCAACTCTCCTTGTCCAACCCTTTTCTCAAATAATCGACACAAAATGATGATGTTGCAATGATAAATCTCCCTTATGAGATCATAAGTTTGATGCCTTTAATGTCTCTTCTTTTCACCATGAGCAGGCCTCCTTATATAGGCTTGGAGAGGCCTAACCACTTAATATATTCTTGGGATAGGTTGAGGATTACTCTCCTTCAGTTGTGGATCTTCCCTAAGATCGAGCCTTGACCTTAGATCCGAATCCAACCAACTTCAGAGATGAGGGGGATTCTTCCCTGATTTTTCTCAACAATCCAAAATTCCCTCAAAAAGGGTCAGCGCTCCCTTAGAATGGGGCACAGAGTGTTGTAACGCTCCCCCAAAAGAGGGTATAGAGCATTGGCACTCCCTGACAGTGTATAGGGGAGAACTACCTTCCAAACCTGATTTTTGAGTGGTTTTTTCCATGGAAAAAGACTTATACTCTTTGTCAAATGATTTCTCCTATTCAAAACCAGTATTTTGAGGTTTCTTTTAAGTGATCTTGATAATGTTGTTCGAGACATGACATAGACAAGATGACAATATGATATTTGTGACACTTGCGACCAAAATGCGACACTTGCGACATTGGTAATGACGACATTAGGTCATCATCGTAATGAGTAATTTTGATGTTTAACACTTAGTCAACTTAGTAATGTATATTGGGGTTGTAAATATGATTTGAAAGGGAGCCTCTTTTATTATATCCTATCATATGGTAGTATCTAGTGGAGTGCTTGTAATGTGGAAAGACATTGGAAATGTCAACCAAATAAGGTTTATGGTAGACAATTCAAGACATTAAGCTATTACCCACATCCCAAAAAATGGTCAGTAACTCTGTATTGTCATAATCCACGCACCTACTAATCCTAGAGACAAAGAAAGAGATGCATTCTAGGGTACAAATTAATATTGGAGAAGCTTTGCCTCGAGGAAATTTTAACAATACCTCCTATTCACGTGTTGCGAAAGGGGTTTTGAAGAATATTGAAAGAGGAGTCTCCACCTACAATTTCAATTTCATATGTGCATTGGAGATTAAGCTATGCCAATTGTTATTTGAACCTATATTTCAACTAGCTGTTGCTTAAGAATTAATGGCAACACCACATTTTTGTGAAGATAAAAA
Source organism: Picea engelmannii (assembly GCA_009831015.1). Lineage (NCBI taxonomy): Eukaryota > Viridiplantae > Streptophyta > Pinopsida > Pinales > Pinaceae > Picea > Picea engelmannii. Next base: position 261,248 of record ML784673.1, read on the forward strand.
TTGGATTAATCTTAGTGAATGTTTGCATATTATAAGGGGAAAGTGGGAAGATGTATTTACAATACAACTATACTTGGGTGGTGAAGATTTTATGTGGTGTACTATTTACAATACAAGTACTACATTCTTTGGCTAAGGTTTGGAGTAGGACATTAACATTCCTTGGCTAAGGTTTGGAAAGTTTTGATTGTAAGGGGCCAATTGTTGTTGCTACACATTTAATTTCCTTGTTTAGAATATATCAAGGATAGAAGTTCAAGGTAAAGTTTGAGGAACCATCAATATAGATGTACCAAGACTCATGGATATAAGGGATAATAGCATGGTTTATGGGGAGACCCAAGGTTCAATTGGGCCATGGATAGTGAGTGGAGAAACCACTTGAAAGAAAGAAGGAAATATATATGTTCCATCAAAAGGGGGATATGTTGAAGAGGCTGGGAGAGGGTCAAATCAAGGGAAACAACTATTGATCTAAGAGGAGGGGCTTCTCTCTTTCTTGGAAGAGAGGTGAGTTTCAATATAAGAGGGAGGTTTAGTGAGTTGAATGTGAGGACCTCACAATATATCAAGGCCTTGCGAGAAATCTACCTCAACACCTTGGAGGCAAACCAAATGGTTTTATATTCCCACCTTCGCCTCCCATACTTGGATGAGTACGTGGTCATATACCATGGATGCAAGAGGGTGGAATGTTGAACATGTTCATGATTGGATTCTAGTTTCCCTAAATGCTAGTTTTGAGGCTGCATGTATTCCTGTCCAAGAGGTTGGGAGAATGTTGGGAGAAAGAAGAGGAACCTCACTTATTTTCGAGAAAAGGGACACAACACTCCCTATTGTAGGGGAAGGCTAGTATAATAAGTAGCATTTACCAAATAGAGGGGGGATAAAAGTAGTCTTTGACCACTTCCAGAATGGGATCATCCTTTTTAAGCAGAACAAGGACTAAAATATCTTCAAGGGAATTATATATATTTCCATCAAGGACATGGACAATTCTGATGTGGACAATTTTGCATGGAGGCATTTCTCCCGGACGTCTTCATGAAAGATTGTGAATCTATGGTGCATGCACAAATATGTGAGATGTGGGTTTATGATAATATTTTGAATTCTCCAATCACATTCTCCATTGACCTTGTGTAAACCATTCCATTTGGTGTTTGTTGCACTAAGTGTAAAGAACAATGTTGGATAATTATAAGATGTAAGTTAGGTATGAGCTATTTGTTACCTCTTTATTCCCTTTTATTTTAATGGTATCCATATTTTGTATTGATCAAATGAGGAATTAACCCAAAATTGATGCCATTAGAAAAGAACTCAATCCTAAGGCCAACTAAGGAGAAAAAAAAACACACACTAATTAATCTAGGAGTCAAGAATGCAAACAAACCTTCTCACAAAGAAGCGCTAGTTGGTGATGGAATCCAACATCACATAATCGATGCACGAAGGGGCTGAGTTTCGGCGGGTGGGAAAGTTACATTGACAATCTTCTTAACAAACTAACGCCTTGGTGCAGGTTACCTCACCGAGCAGTGGGAAACCCTCCAAGGAGTCTGAGTGAGTCTATCCAACATTGATCCCAGGTACAACACCACCTTCCCTATGCTGTCACCTTATGTAGGAAGTCTAAAATATTATGGCCTCTATGGTACCACCTACTATACCAAAGAAGAGGGGGGATAGTCGACAGTCGACACCAAGACCAACAAAGCAGTGTTCATTACTCTGTGGGACCCAATGCGACCTCATGATTGACCCTTGTGTTAGAAGGGCTTCCCAAAGTCAGTGATATAGCAAATATATTTCACTCCCTAACTCAAGGCTTTATGCTTGTTTATCAACTTTGGAAAGTTATTCTCACAATCCTATTCCAAAGCTCTACACCTAAGCTAAGATGGGTTTGAAGAGCCCAAGAAAAGTTGCTAGATAAATTTTAATTAGCGCTTGATTTTAGGCTGTTGTTACTCAAAGGAGTGGTCGTGAAACTGATGGTGTTTTGACTGGACTCTTTAAACCATGCAAGAGGAAAATGAAATGCAAGAATTTCAACTTCGATGAAATATAGCTATGGGAAGGAACAAGAGGTTTTAAGGAAATAAATAATTTCTTGATAGATTACTATGTGTGCAGTACTGCCAATGACAAAAAGTATGAGCTAATTATCCGGATAAATGGAAGCAAAATGACCCAAATTTTGAAAATACCATGCAAAGGTCATAGTTCACTTAGTACACCTATACAACATTGAATCAAATGTCATCATTTATAAAATAGTAAACTTTTATGATTATAGATACCACTATACACATATTGAATACTCATAAGGTTCACGGGGGCTTCATGTTGTGGATGACCAAGAATTATTTAAAGGAAATGGGAAATGGGTACTCAAAGAAAGATACATAGGGACATATACCTCTAAGTGATATCCTCAAACTAAATCATCATCCTCATATCATATTTTAACAATTGAGTGGTGAAGGAAAAATGGATGTGGTGGGGTCAGCTAGCAACATGATCAACAATGGAAGTGATATCATCGGATTTCATAATAACATGGAATGTCATAGGATCGTTTTAGGGGTCCTAAAGAGGCATAGATGGAACTTGCATATTCTTCAATTGCTTCCTTTATCAATAATAGTTGGTACAAGAGTGGGGACCTCTACATATTTGGTAAGTTGGTTTCAAATTAGTATAATCAAATCAAAGGGTACAATTTTAGGGGCTCTCGAGATAGCAAGATCCAAGTGTGGGTTTCCCCATCTATATTTACCAATGAAATATGGAGTAATATTAGGTTTCTAGCCATCATTAGTGGGAAGAACACTAAGGTTTATCTTGGATATGCTCAAGTGAGGATTCAAATTAGGTGGAAAAGGAAATAGAGTTGGTTGGATATTTGGGTCACCCAAGTACAAATGGCCTATTTGGTATAATTTGTAAAATTATCTAATTTTGCATTAAAATAAAAATAAAACATTATTATTTTCTTTCTCCCACCCCTTCATACATCTATGGCCCTTTGAAAAAGTGAGGGAACACATGTTGGCTAACAAATGAGGCAAATTGTGTTTGCCAAAGTGCTAGTAAAGGCCCAATTCTATGTAAGTGATTAATAGTAAGCATGTGAAATTAGGCACGACTCTTAAAATGTTTTTCATTGTAAAACACTCTTAACGAAGCAAATTCATATGGGTTTTGGGTTTGAACTAATGAAGCATGATTCCCACAACCATAACAATAATAAATTTATGACATACATGGGAAACATAACCTGAAACTAAAGCTTATGCTATCATTTATAAGGTAAGACAAGAACTAAAAAAAAAATTCAAACGAGCCATGATAGATTGCTTATACTTGAGTATGGTGCTCTTTTAATATTTTAAATCCAATGCAAGGAGGTGAAATGGTGTTTGATTCAAACCTCGCAAGTGTTGGTAAATTCAAAGGCTTTGTATAGGCCAAATTTTTCTCATACTTGTAATGAGTAATATAGGCCAAACTATGCTCATACTTATAATGAGTAATGGAAATTAAAAAAAATTGAGGTTGATTTTATAATGATAAATATGAAATCAAATAGTATCCATTCAAACCCTTTAGTGTTGGTAAATATCACAGTGAATATAATGATGGTTTTGAAGCCATGAAACTATTATATGTGAAAAAATATTCGAGGTACATGAAGTAGGTAGGCCCAGGTTGAACATAACAACAATGAGAGGATTGGGTTTGTTATCACTTGCTCATAACTAAAGGAAAATGGAACAAAACTAAAAAAGAATATAATAATATGCTTTTGGTTAAATTATCCATAATTGAAAGAGGAAAGTTACAGATCTGAATGGATCTTGAACCTGCATGAAAGAGAAGATAGGAGAAGAAAAAATTTCCATGTTAAGGACACATGACATATCTCCTTCCATGACCCTCAATTGAAGAGTTTGGTTTGATATTATGGCCTTTAATTTTTCATTTCAGAGAGTCATCGAACTTAGCTGGGCTTTCATGCTCGATTGCAAGAATGTGGAATTAGGGTGAAGAATAAATAATACATTGCGACTTGGGGAATGATGAAGTAGGGCTTGGATGCGATGGAATAGTGGTGAAAAAATATGCTCAAAACCTAGGTTGAGCATGGCTCCATTTTATTAATTATCAAATACATGCAAAATTTGAGTGTGCAAAGGTTATACTCACCATTCTTTACCACAGTCTTGTGCCTCCTTTCCCTCGACAGTCTTGAGCCTCCTTTCTCGGTCTGATATTTCCCTCCTTTCCCTTGGTCTCAAATGTACCTCTCGTGCCTCTTTTCCCTCGATAGTATCTCCTTAAAGAAATCCTGCATTACCAAATCCTGTCTCCTCAAATCGTATGGGTGCAGACCCTCGATACTCTCATGGCTCCTTTCTCTCGACAGTGCTCTTGCGCCTCCTTTCTCGATATGACCAGTCTCAAATGACTTGACCCTCGATTAGAGTAAGAAGGAGATAGGTACCAGAGTCTCCTTGCTCTGTCTTCTCAGTCTCGGATGAGCTTGTTTTCTCAGGTCAACAGAGTGTCAATGTTTCTCAATCCGTACGAATGAGGCATTATGGGCATGATACCAAAGGTTTCATTGGTACTAGAGTCTCCTTTCTCTGTCTGCTTGGTCTACTCAGTCTCGCCTTACCAAACGTTTTCTCGGCCTCAAAGCGTATGGCGTATGGGTGAAATCTAATTATGTTTCCCCCTTAAAACACCCGCCTTAATAATTAAGAAATCCGCCCTACCAAACCCTCTCTCCGCCTCAAAGCGTATGGGTGAAATCAAAATTATTTCTACATTTTCATATTGAGTATATTACATATATAAAAAAAATTAATAATTATTATAATTAATGGATTTTAGTATTTGTTTTTTCAAATTGTACTAAGAATAGATATTTACTCTTTGATTTTTTATGAAGGGGTAATTTATTTTAGTAATTATCACTATAAAAATTTTGAAACTTAGGTGGAAAAATGGGAAAATAACCCATACATGAACCAATAATTAGTATTAAGGTCTAACCAATGTCAAGGGATATGAGGGCCCTAAATGAACCTTCTCAATCTCATGTGCCATGAACAACACCTATACCATCACCTTTTATATGTTTTGCATACTATATACATATGGTTCTCGTGGCTTGACTGTGGTTGTGGTAGGGAAACAAGCCTCAAGCCCTTAACCTGCATGGTCAAGGGATGGAAACAACAAAAAACGCCCCAAACATAACATATCTAGCTCAAGCACCATGAACAAGTCCTCAGGTCACCACAAAATACCATGGATGGGTGAACAAGTTGTCATCAAGATCCTTGAACAAGTCCTCAAACCAACATAACATAACTTAATTGGCCTTTAAGAGGGATATAATAATCATGATTAGGTTTTGTACATTGAAAATGGGTGTAGAGGCATAAACATGGAAAGTTGGAAACAATGGCCTAAATCTCTAACTAAACCTTCTCAAGCTCATGAACCACCATCGACAACACCTAAAAACCATGACATGAGTCCTCTCTAGGGAGTCTTTGGCATCCAATTAGTTGAATATGGGTGACATTATGAGGTCTTCTTGATCATCATCGATGGGTCTTAGGTTCATGACTATATTCCACTTGTATGCCAAAGGTCCACTTTAAAAGGTTTATGTTTTGGTTTAAGGCCTTGATTGTGGCACATTAGTTCAATAATATTAATTTAGGGAATAATTCTCTAGATTTCTCCCCCGAAACATGGTATGAGACCAACATGTCATGCAAAAAACCTTCTAATGGAACCCATATCCCACTCTAAGGATATTTACCTCCTATATATGGCATGTTTTGTGGTTAATTTGTAGCCTTGTGCATGGCCATTGGTCCCTAGAATATGACATCTAGGTCCTAAATTATTTATATTGAAGCACAAAAAAATTCATAAGATGAAATCAATGCAATTTCTATTCCATATCTAGCTCAAGAACCATGAACAAGTCCTCAGGTCACCACACAATACCATGGATGGGTGAACAAGTTGTCATCAAGAGCCTTGAACAAGTCCTCAAGCCAACATAACATAACTTAATTGGCCTTTAAGAGGGATATGAGGCATCATAATTAGGTTTTGTACATTGAAAATGGGTGTATAGGCATAAACATGGCAAGTTGGAAACAATGTCCTAAAGCTCTAACTAAACCTTCTTGAGCTCATGAACCACCATTGACAACACCTAAAAACCATGACACGAGTCCTCTCTAGGGAGTCTTTGGCATCCAATTAGTTGAATATGGGTGACATTATGAGGTCTTCTTGATCATCATGTATGGGTCTTAGGTTCATGACTATAGTCCACTTGTATTCCAAAGGTCCACTTTAAAGGGTCTATGTTGTGGTTTAAGGCCTTGATTGTGGCACATTAGATCAATAATATTAATTTAGGGAATAATTCCCTATATTTCTCCGCCGAACCATGGTATGAGACCCACCTAATGCAAAAAACCTTCTAATGGAACCCATATCCCACTCTAAGGATATTTACCTCCTATATAGGTCATGTTTTGTGGTTAATTTGTAGCCTTGTGCATGGCCATTGGTCCCTAGAATATGACATCTAGGTCCTAAATTATTTATATAGAACCACGCAAAAATCATAAGATGAAATCAATACAATTTCTATTCCATATCTAGCTCAAGCACCATGAACAAGTCCTCAGGTCACCACACAAGACCATGGATGGGTGAAAAAGTTGTCATCAAGAGTCTTGAACAAGTCCTCAAACCAACATAACATAACTTAATTGGCCTTTAAGAGGGATATAGGCATCATGATTAGGTTTTGTACATTGAAAATGGGTGTAGAGGCATAAACATGGAAAGTTGGAAACAATGGCCTAGAGCCCTAACTAAACCTTCTCGAGCTCATGAACCACCTTTGACAACACCTAAAAACCATGACACGAGTCCTCTATAGGGAGTCTTTGGCATCCAATTAGTTGAATATGGGTGACATTATGAGGTCTTCTTGATAATCATGGATGGGTCTTAGGTTCATGACTATAGTCCACATCTTGTATTCCAAAGGTCCACTTTAAAGGGTCTATGTTGTGGTTTAAGGCCTTGATTGTGGGACATTAGATCAATAATATTAATTTAGGGAATAATTCCCTATATTTCTCCCCTGAACCATGGTATGAGACCCACCTAATGAAAAACACCTTCTAAAGGAACCCATATCCCACTCTAAGAATATTGACCTCCTATAGAAGGAATGTTTTGTGGTTCATTTGTAACCTTGTGCATGGCCATTGGTCCCTAGAATATGAAATCTAGTTCCTAAATTATTTATATAGTACCACCAAAAAAATCATAAGATGAAATCAATGCAATTTCTATTCCATATCTAGCTCAAGCACCATGAACAAGTCCTCA
>ML784673.1:299204-322580 GCA_009831015.1 Picea engelmannii
CACACACACACACACACACACACACACACACACACACACACACACACACACACACACACACACACACACACACACACACACACACACACTACCATTTCATTAGGGACATGGTATAGGATGGAAAGGTGATACTAGAGAAATTTGAGTAACAAAATATTTTTTAGGGGCGAAATTTCAATGATTGGCTATATTTTGGTCATTTTCTGAAATTTATTTTTGTCAATTTGGTTAAAAATTCATCTATTTTTTTTACATAAATACAATTGAATTGATAATATTCACAAAATATTTACAAGTTTTAATAGTAAATTATATGTTTTTTGTTGAATATTCACCTACATATCTGTATGTATGATTTTTAAAACCGAAATAGTTTCCTAGAATACTATACATATGTATAATATTTGAATCCTTGAAAAATACCCTACACCTTCAAGTGGCATAGGAAAATTCAAGTGGCATTGTGATCTGGGAGGATCTAGAGACACTCAATGAGGTCTAGAAGAACCGATAACGCTCACAGGGGTCCATAAGAGATCATGAATGCTCGAAATTTGATCATCTTAAAATATCTTGAAAATTCCATCAATGCATATAACTTGCCGCAAGATTTACAATGAAGAAAACAATGCCTCAAACAGAGCTCGTATGCGAAAGTTATCAACGATCAAAGTTTCAATCAACCAATTCAAAGTTCAAAGGGAAGAGTACCAAAAGGTGACACGTGTCACCACTGCAGGGGTGACATGTGGTATGACCTACAGAGACACATGGAATTGAGCTAGCAGTTGACTGTGTAGGGTACCAGATGACCTGGTCCAACTGTAAGATGAAAATTGGAATCAATCATCATTTGACACATGGAAAGGTTCATCCAATGAGAGGCTACCATGTGGAAACCTCCCATTGGCTAGTTATGGATGAGGTTATTTAAAATTTGGTTGCAACCGAAGGGAATCGAACCTGGGCATCTAGCATAATATCTCAACAAATTTACCAATGCGCCATCACATATCACTTAACAAGCATATGGCACGTAATTTATTTCAAGTTGTTATTTGGTTGCATGGGGCAAAAAAAGGGCTGAGGTCTAAGCCCTCGACCCATGATCTTTTGCATGCACAAGAACCATGGCCCTATATTCGTGGGGGCCTAATACACATGTGCTCCAATTCAAAGACTATTAAAACCATATATTATATGGTTTATTAACAAAACCACACCAACCAATTATGCCATGCGCTCATTTAATAAATGATTTTTGTTATGCATTTTATATTTGTTATAAAAAAATGCAAGAATAAAGGAGTTAGGTGGGATTCGAATCCCCCAACCTCCCTTATATAAAGGATCCAACTTACCATAGAATGAAAACACTCATTTGGTGCTAAACCAATATGAACTAAGTCTTTTATAATGCAAATTATGTAGTCTTTTGGGAGATATAAGGTGTTTATAGTCACCGAATTCATTTTTTCAAAGCGGTCCTGATGGTGATGATATTAGTTCTCATTTGTAAGCCACAATTCTACAAAATGGGATTTTTGGAGCTTGAATTTTAGAATTTAGAAGGGAGTTTGAGGTAAAATTCTTTAGTAATTTTAATGTGCTTAAAGCTATTCTCATAGTCTTTTTGAATTCAATTTTGTAGTCTTTTGAGACTTATAGGGTATTTATAGTCATCATAATCGGTTTTCTGAGACAGAGTCGATGGTGACAATCTTATCACTCATTTGTAAGCCAAAATTCAGTAAATTTGGGATTTGTGAGCTATAAGAGAGAGTTTGGGAATTTTGTAAAGAAATATATAGTGTTCAAAGTCATTGGATTTGGTTTTCCAAGATAGTGTCGAATTTGACATTTGTAATTGAGATTGAGTAACATGAAATAAGGTCATTGTGAAACACAATTATTTCTTTCATTTGATTCGGTATATTCTCATATATGAATGATTATGCAACTTATGTTCATTAGTTAAAGTGTTTGGTTAAGTAAGATACGACACTTCCATGCTATAATCATTGTCAATAAAATAATATTGGAATAATAAAGTGGTGTCATACTTAATACTATTTGAGGATCAAGTGATATTATAGTGGAACAACCCCTCTATTACGAAATAAAAGTAAGTGAGTACAATAAGTTTTTTTTTTTTTTTTCTAAGTCCTTAGTTAGAACAAGTATTACATGAAACAACATTCATCAATGCATACACATTCTATTTTCATTCATCTCAATGCACAACAAGATTTATATATAATTTCAATGTTATTTAGAGATCTACCACATCACATAAAGATAATATACAATGTCTACCCACCCAACCTATCCTGCAAGGTTAGGACCTCCAAGACACATAATCAACACTCAAGTCTAGGATTCATCCGATTTATTTTGACCATTTAAGGTCTCAAGATTGACGACTGTTCCGAGGAGCAAGGAAGTATCTAATTCCCTTAACTTCAATCTATTCTGAAGATCAACTAGAATTACCAACATTCTTAACTACAATTTCTTCAAAGAACATAGAAAATCTGGTAACGTGGTCACCACTTACATAAAAAAATTGTATGCTATTGCAATAATTCATTATCTTACTATTTAAAAGAATAGGAAATAAATTCAATAAAATCATGACATAATATTAAATAGTGATAACCAAAAACCCTTAAGTAAGCAATCTATCATTAATGACATTTTCAGATTTACTCAAGTTTACTTGGAAATAAGTGTGACAACCCTACACAGTACAACCAAGTAGGTAGATATATGAATTATCATAATATTTTTAAAAGAGGAAAAGAAGAGAAGAGAAAATCTCTCAACCTTGAGAGGAGACCGTAAACTTACTTTGAACTTTCTGAACTAAAAGATACTGTAATGATGTAAAATTGCGTCTGGGTGTTTTTTGTTTATGAGAAAGAGTTTAAAATTTTGTTTTAAGTTCCCAAGTTTCTCTTATGGGAGTCACAGTGTAAAGTGTGCACAGTGTCAATGTAAGGAGTGTGCAGACGAAAATTTGGAAAGTCCAAGTTCAGGAGAATTAGTGCAAGGTGTGCATAGAACCCATTCAAGGTGTGAAAAGGACTTGATCTTTTGAAGTATGGAAGCTCAGTAGAGGTAGTGCAGAACTACACAGAGTAAGGGAAAGAAGTGCGTAGGAAAATATTTAAAGTCTAGAGCTCAGGAGGGAAGCGCAAGTGAGTGCTAGAGTTCACTTCAACAAGTGACGAAGATCAGGAGAAAAAATGTGTGCAGAGTTCCAAACTGGTGGATGAGATCCCTTTGTAAAGAAACTGGTGGACAAGGTATGATCGTGAGGAGTCAAAATATGCACAACCGTTTGATCAGACTGGAGGAGCGCACCCATTAAAATGATTCCTTCATACTTCGTCACTTCGACAGTTTGGAAAATTTAGTGTTTTCGGGAAGTGCAGAACCCCAAAGCTCCAAAGCATGGAGTTAATCCCGACCGTAGATCATTGGAAAAGGGTGAGTCATGGATCTCCGAGTTATTCAGTGATTTGGAAATCCAATAGGTTTGAATAGTAGATATTAATGCTAAGAAACCATGAAGCTCCGAAGTCCCATAGTAAAGGACAACAATGGATCTAGTGATCAAACGGGGGACGTTAGATCTTCGATCCTTCTTCCTTTGGTGTTTCGGTAGTTCAACACTCCGATGATTTTGAGATGTTGTTGAAAAAGGGATTAGAAACCCCAAAGATACAAAGTCCCAAAGTAAAGGACAACCATGGATCTAGTGATCGAACGAGGGTTGTTATATCTTCGAGCCTTCGTCCTTCGATGGTTCTGCAGTTCGGTAATTTTGTTTCGTTGTTGCAAAAAGTGAGGAACTCCTGGAGTCCCAAAGTCCAGAGTGGACATCAATCATTGATCAAAGGAGAGAATGAGCCATTAGCTCCTCAAGCCCTTCGACGATTTGGTGATCTGGGTGAAAAATTTCAAACATGCATGGTGCAGAGAATGTCTGAAGCCTGGATTTTTGGAGTAGATCTCCATTGTAGCTTCTTGTGTGAGGAGAATCCCTGCCAGCCGTCCGATTAAGTTCATAATCGTTGACAAAGGAAAGTGGAAGGATAGGGTGGAACCTACAACTACTGATCAAACTTACTCTATGACCGAGTTCGACCGGTAACAATCTGGGTAAAATGGAGTGTTGGAGTTGAAGAATCCTCTGGAGCATCAGAGTTCTAGAGCACCAAATAACACCTTTAGGGCCAATGCTAGGTTCTAGCCCACGGTCACATGCATAATTGTCAAGGTAAAAAGGGATAACGCCTATGGTTAAAAATCAAGTCAATACTCCATAATAGAAGAAGAAAAAACAACGAACCATCGGGTTATAAATTCTTAGATTCACAACTTGACAATGACCCTACGATTTTTCCAAAAAATAAAAAAATTCAAAAAATTTACAATGACAGGTCATAGTTATGATACGTCCTTAAACCTATATCCACCAATACTGTTAGATTCATATTATAATCAAATTCAAATAGACATCCCACAATCCAATTTTTTTTGGATTTATAATAAAATTTAAACAAAGACTCCATGCTACTAATAAATTCAGATTTATCAATAAATTCAATAGAGAATCCACGATATAATTTCAGATTTAAACAAAATTCAACGGAGGTCCACCATACAAACAAAATTGAATTGTCATAAAATTCAACGAATCCACGATACAAAATTTCAAATCTAGAGTATAATTCAATAGAGATCCCACAATATGAGTTGATTTAAGATTCAAAATGAAATTCAATAGAGAACTCACGACACAAATTTTAGAATTAATTCCTTAGTTTACAAACAGACAATACACTATTAAATTTATTTAAAAATAATCTCAACAAAAAACTTCGATCATACAAACTTCAAATATGGATTAAAATACAATTTTTAAAACATAGACCATACATAATATAATTTTGAGTTTTACAATGGGGATCAAGTCACTCGAATATAGAGTTTGGAAATGCTCAAAATTACAACGAAAATTTGAAAATTGTAAACACCGTAACTATTATTTGTTAAGTAGAAATTGTAACAAATTGGCATTCATACTTTCTATTGATTCTATAGTGGCCATACCTAATCTAACATACTAATACACTCGTACTACAAAATAAATTCATAATATAAAAATAACGAGACCAATGAAGGTTTTGAAATGAAGATTCCTTTCAAAGTCTTACACTCTGTTCTCTTTCTTGCTAATAAATGAAACTTCACCGGTACCTCTAAGATAATGCTAGGGTTACTGTTCTCCCCCCTGATCCCCTCAAGCCGAAAAGGGGCCACACACAAGAAACCAACAACAATATCTCCAAGACTTTCTTCACAAGGAAGAGCTTCCATTCTTTTTACAAGCTTGGTATCCCAACGCTCACAAGTAAAACACAATCAAAACAAATTTTGGTAGTATAACCTTTCCATCCAAAATTGAGTCCCATTTCCTTTCTACCAAATTTGTTTTATAGAAAAATCCCCAATGACACATGTCCTCATGCACAATTAATTATCTTTTGATTAATTTAAATTGGATTATTCACCCACACACTTGTCGCACTCTCCCCAAGTTTCACAAGTAATTACCAATTTTATTTTATTTAAAAAGTCAAATTCCCTCACATTCCCCAATGTCTTCCTATTTTCTCTTTGAGGTGTCCCTTTGTTCCACAGATTCTCATTTAATGAGTGTCTCTGAACTAGATCTTAGTTAGAGTTTAATTAGGAGTCTTCTTCTAGTTAGACTTAGTGTAGTTTGACTCTAGATACTATTATATGTGCATTCCTATTCTCTCATATTATTATTTCTTCTATTTTAAAAATCCATTTTATTAATTTCATGCACACATGTGCATTTTATCCAACCCTTAGATCTTATTAACCCTTTTCCTAGATTTTGATTATTATCCAATCTTTTTAACTTATGTCATAACTCATTTAGTACTTCATTTAAATTTAGACTTAGACTTAGTCTTAGAATTTTGTTAGAATTTATAATTAATAATTTACTGTTTCATTAATTATTTTATTATAAGAAGGTTTAATCATTTAAAATGTTTTCTAGGCCACCTAGATTTATTGACTCAATTTTTTAATTATGCGACATTCCCTTCAAGACACACATCCTTGCTCCAAGGGTGCCATTCTCCTTTGACTTGTTTTGGAAGTTTGTCTGACCCTTGGAGTCAACACTCCACTTGGTTGAACTTGTGAGAGACTAAGGGCTTATAAGTAATAAGGACTCCTCCTTATTGCACTCCCCTTAGAAATATTCATGAGCGAATGTCTCAGTCTACCCTCACAACATCGTGTACCTATTTAAATAGGTAATCGTTAACCTACCGTTCAGAACACAGAGGGAGTGCTAGTATGCTGTGATAGGGACGCCGCCACACCTCTCCCTCAAATGTCTAGTTTTTGTGCATGGACCCTCTACTCCTTATGTGAGTTGGATTAACAAGCATCGTCAAGCCTGCATTCACTGACAAAAACCGTATCAAAAATCCATATACATAAATCATACTGAAATCAGTCATACATCACATGTGTGTAATAATGAAGTACTCAAACAAATAAAATCCACTTCCTAACTCAATCCATAGTCCAAGGAAGTCCATTGATGCCATCGACATCCACAACCTGTCATGTGTCTTGTACACTCAGGAAAACTCGTCAATAGCATCTGCCAATATATATACATCAAAATAACAATAAGTCACAACACATCATCGTCGTCATATATAACCCATAATCGAAATGAAATCAATATACCATAACTAGATCACTTGCATGCAAGTGTCCTCAAAGAATAAGTCAATAAAAGTGTGTTCAGTAGAATGGGATGTTACATAGAGACATTCGGTTCAGAGCAAGTGGTGTATGATTTCTAATACATTTTCAGATCAAGTGGTATTAGATCAGGTTTGACAGGTGAATTCTTACAAGGGATAAACACAAGCGTGGTGAAGGAAAAATTGAGAGTTATAATCTAGAGATTGGTTCAAGGAGCTTAAATTGAAGAGAAGAGATGGCTTCAACAAGGAAAATAGGTCCTTTTGAATCGAAATATGATTTCTTCAATGCCTTTAATCAGATGAAGGAAATGGTGGAAAACATTTACAGTGAGAGAGGATTATGCAAAGGATAAAGTTCTGGAGAAGTTAAAAATAAGATGATATTCCTCCTTCAAGGCCTCCTTCATCTCCTTCCACTTCTCTACCCTCATCTCCTCGTAATAAAATTGCTTCAAGAAAACCATTGTTAAAGTTGTATGTCAAGCTTAACTTTCCCATGTATAATGGTGATCCTAATGCAAAGAAGCTAGACAATTGGATTCGACAAATGGAAGTTTACTATCGTGTTCAACACATTGATGAAGACGAGGTAAAGATTCAATTGGACTCTCTTTTCCTTGGAGGCACATCATTGATTTGGTGGGAAGGTAAACTTCAGGATGGTATCCAAAAGAGAAGTAAGATTCTCTCTTCTTGGTCAGAATTCAAAGTTGCATTAAGGAAACAATTTTATCCTTTGGCATATCATTTTTTTTTTTTATGGAATGGGAATATTTGAGGTAAGGAAAATGATAGAGTGTGCAGAATTTTATTGAGGAGTTCAGGAAGAAAGTATTGAATTTAAATAATTCATTACATTCTACAGAAACCCTTCTGAAATACAATGGTGCTTTGCATAGTTACATTTGTCATACTCTTATTTTGTTAAATCCCACTGATTTTGATGAAGTATGTGTTCAAGCTGTACATCTTGAGTCCAGGGGGAAAGATGTTAAATATGGTTCCTCCAAGGATTTTTCTCAGCAAAAGGGAAGTAAGAACAAGGGAAAAGAGAAACATGTAGCTATAGTAAAGAAGGATGAAGAAAATCTCACATGTACTCATTGCAAGAAAATCAGACATGATGAAGATCATTGTTAGAAGTTGCATCATGAATTAAGGCATAAAAAGTATGGAGGAAAAGGAAAGAAAAAGGATGTTGTCACATTCCAACAAGATTTGGGATCTGAATCAAGTGACAAGACACAAATCATAGCTGTAGGTGTTGTGAATGAAAGAAATAATGTGTCTATGATGTATACAAAAGAAAGTGAAGGATATGATAATGAAATAGTCAAGTTATCTCCTATTCATGAAGTGTTTCAAAATTCTCCAAAGTTTCCACATGAAGGTCCATTACATGTAGGTGACAGGGAATTTGTTAGGGAACACATGAATGTTGTTAATTCATTGTCAGTAGCATATATATGTTCATATATATGTTGTGCTATGGACAATAGTGGAAATTTGAAAATATGAATGTAGATAGATGTAGAAGTTTGAGAATGATTTATTATGTTAGCAACATTATTTCAACCTTCATCCTTGTTATTCAACTGATTGTAATGAGCCAAGTGTTCCAAGCATGGGGAAGAGACACAAGACAAGTGGGGAGGCATCTCCCTCATTTAATGTAAACCTTTTGGAGGTCCAAAATCATCCCAATGAGGAGGAATGGTCCAGGAGGATCCAAAGACACTCATTGAGGTCCAAGAGGACCCAAAATGATAACAGGGGTCCATAAGAGATCATAAATTCTCAAAATGTGTTTGTCTTAAAACAAATTGAAAATTATATCAATGCATAGAGATCGTCACAAGATTTCCAATGGCACAAACAATGCCTCAAACAAAGCTCGTATGTGAAAGTTATCAATGGTCAAAGTTCCAGTCAACCAAGTCAAAGATCAAAGGGAAGAGTACCAAAAGGTGACATGTGTCACCACTGCAAGGGTGACACATGGTACGACCTACAGAGACATGTGGCATTGAGTTGGAAACTGACTGTTCAGGGTACCAGAAGACATGGTCCAACTGTAAGATGACAAGTGGCATCAATCATTATTTGACATGTGGCAAGGTTCAACCAATGAGAGGATTCTACATGGCAACCTCACATTGGCTAGTTATGGATGAGGTTATTTAAAATTTGGTTGGAGCTGAAGGGAGTCGAACCCAGGCCTCTAGCATAACAACCCAACAACTTTACCAACACACCATCACATATTACTTAACAATAATATGGCACACAATTTATTTCAAGTTGTTATTTGCTTGCATTGGGCAGAAAAAGGGCCGAGGGGTAAGTCCTCGACCCATGATCTTTTTCATGCACAAGAAACATACCCCTATATTCACGGGGGCCTAACAAACATTCTCTCCAATTCAAAGACTATTAAAACCATATATTATATGGCTTTTTAACAAAACCACACCAACCAATTATTCCATGCGCTTATTTAATACATGATTTTTGTTATGTATTTGATATTTGTTATAACAAAAGGAAAGAATAAAGGAGTTAAGTAGGATTAGACTTCCCCCAACCTCCCCTATATAAAGGAGCCAACTTACCATAGCATGAAAACACTCATTTGGTGCTAAACCAATATGCACTGAGTATTTTATAATGCAGATTATGTAGTATTTGGGGAAATATAAGGTGTTTATAGTTGCCAGATTCGTTTTTTCAAAGCAGTCCTGATGGTGATCTTATTTCTCATTTGTGTGAAAAAATTCTACAAAATGGGATTTTTGGAGCTCAAATTTTAGACTTGAGAAGGGAGTTTGAAGTAAACTTATTTTGTAATTTTTATGTGCTTAAAACTCTGCTCATAGTCTTTTTGAAGTCAAGTTTGTAGTCTTTTGAGAGTTATAGGGTATTTATAGTCATCATAATCGGTTTTTCGAGACAGAGTCGATGGTGACAATATTATCACTCATAAGCCATAATTCTACAAATTTGGGATTTGTGAGTTGTAAGAGAGCCTTTGGGCATTTTGTAAAGAAATATATAGTGCTTATAGTCATTGGATTTGGTTTTCCAAGACGATGCCAAATTTGACTCTTGTAATTGAGTTTGAGTAATATGCAAGAAGGTCATTGTGAAACACAACTATTCATTTCATGTGATTCTGTATATGATCATGTATGAATGATTATGCAAGTTATGTTCATCATTTAAAGTGTTTGGTTAAGTAAGATAAGACACTTCCATGCTATAAGCATTGCCAATAAAAGAATATTGGAATAAGAAAGTGGTGTCATACTTAATACTATTTGAGGATCAAGTGATATTAGAGACACTCGATTCAGATCAAGTGGTGTATGATCTCTAGTCCATTTTCGGATCACATTGTGATTCTATGGACTTTATGGGCCCTATAAATTAGCTTGTAGTTTGATGCATTCTCCCTTGTACCCTTGCAAGGTATATGGAAAGTTGGAGAATGTTTGGACATGTATTCCATACACCTTGCAGAGCTATAGTGGAATAATGAAAAGATGTAGCAAGAATATATGTAGAGCAGTGGTAGACAATAACTTGCTCGTTGTTTCCTGTATAGACATGGTAAATTGTAAATGGTTTATGGTTTTACTATGCCTATTTATTGAGTACCACAATTGGATGAAATCATGGAGAGTGGGTTTTATCTTACCGTTATGTTATCAACATTTCTCCAGGATTATGCTACTGTTGAACACTCTTGTTGAAAGCATGGAGAGTCTATATTTTAATTTTTTAGTTGTTGAATAATACATAAAGTGTGCTTTAGAGAGTTTTTTTTTTTTTGAGAAGGGTTTTCTTGGGATATCATGTTGTTAATGGTTTGTTGTTCATTTCATTTGTTTACAACTATTATGTTTTTAACTTCTACACATTATTATCCCATAGATTAGTGTAGGAAGTGTATTATGTTAGTGCTCTATAAATTTCCTAGAGGTTGTTCAAAAGAAGAAATCTACGAGAGGTAACTTTATCCAACCGCTTTTGAAGCTGGGATCTAGCCCTTCCAACTTCAGAGAGGGATCTCTCTATATGATTTAGATATGTTTCAAATTTTTTAAATATTAGGATAGATATATAAATAAGTTGGTTTTGTTGTCATAGTGTTTGTCGAGTTGGTTGAGATAGTTTGCACATCCATTGGGCTATGGGGTCCGTGTCGTAAAGATTAAATCCAAACCAGAAAAAAAAAGGAAGCTTTTCACAGGGCGAGATAGTATAATCCCTGGATTCTTTAGTAGCATAAATGAGGAATAGTAGAAAAGACGATAAAGACAATTACAACAAAGAAGCAGTTAAGAATTTATTTATTGTAAAATGAGAAGATAAAACACTAAAATCTTTCAAGTCAGAAATAGGGTATACGAGATAAATCCCGCAACGTTCGTTACTTCCAAAGATTAGATTTAGAAACAATGTGATAACAAAGCGAGAATAAAATTCAACTTAGAGAGAAAAACATCACCAATGAATACACACAAGAATCTTGTAAAGTGCCTCTTTGTATTAATGGAAGACCTCTTCAAAAATATTACAGTCTGATAGCTTGCAGGGCGTGAGGATAAACAACCATCAATACTTCGAAAGATGAAGTATTTATAACTCAAAATTACAAACAATCCTGTCATCAAATATCAAGACGTGGTAAATCTATTTTTAGCCTAACTAACTTAACAAATTTCAGAAATATAGGAACTACTTGATGATGTGTCACAACTGCATGCTGTTTTCTGGATGAACCGTTGGTGAGGCCTCTGCACAACCTCATCTGATTGGGCAAATGACTGGGCTGGGACAACTCATCTGCTACTCGATCAGATCATAGAGTTCTTGCCATCAAAGATGACTGGGCACGTTGACTTTGAGTAGCCTTCGATAAACTTCGTCCATTTCTGTGTACTTGGAGAAGGTAGGTTTGGTGACGAAGATGTATCGAATCTCATGCTGAATACTGATGTCCCACTAAAGCGCATCTAGAAATTCCTTACTAGTGATGATGCCTTGAATTCCTGAAAACTTTGAACTGTCCTTAGCCACATCGGCCAGTCTCTTTTTGTAGTCTGGGAGTGTCATCAATTTGTCATTGATTACCTTCAGACCAGGAAGACCTTTCTTCTGTAGAGCCTCAATATTAACAAAAAACCTTTGTACCCCTAGGTCCATGGCCTGAACCTTTTCTTCCAGCTGAAGCATTAATCCTCTCTTGGTCAAAACTCTTTTGACCTCAAGGATGGTCTCTGTTCTATCTTCAATTTTCATTTCTTCCAGCTCCTCCCTGGTCTTAGAATTTAGGAACTTGATGATTTCATTAGCCTGAGTGGGCATCTCTCCCAATTCTGATCTGATCTTCTCAATGGCCTGTTTGATTCTCTGCACCAATTCATTTTTCTCAAACATGATCTGTATCATGGGCAATATCTCATTCATAGACTTGGTGATGTTTGTCCAGACACTTTCTTTAACTTCGGCTAGAGTTTTACCTACCACTGTTTGCTTCTGGAGCTGTTGTAACTCTTGTTTGAGCTGGTCTGATACCTGCTTTTCCTTGGAGAGGCTGATATGATAGGAAGATTTGAGTTCCTGAAGGTTCTCAATCTCCTTTTTAAGCTTGCTAATCTCTGTTTCATGTAGGTTCATCTTTTCCATAGATTTAGTCAATTCGGTTGTCTTTTCTAGAGATGTCAGTGGATTCGTCAATGGGACTTCTGTTACTGATGTTGTGATTACTTCTGAAAGTGGAACTGCACTCAATGGAATGAATTCCATTGGCTTCAGCTGTTCTTTCTCTTTTACTAGCTTCTCCATCTCAGCTTCCATTTCCTTTAGTTGTGCATTCTTCTCCATGATTAGTTTTAGAAATTCATCTTTTTCTCCTTCTGTCTCTGCTATTTCCTTTGCCTGTGAATCCTCTGTTGGTGGGAGTTTCAATTGTTTCCTTAAGGATGCTATGTCGGAAATTTTCTTTTTAATCATCTCCTCAGCTGCTTTCACATTCAAGGGATCGTACCCGATCTTAAGGACCAATTCTTCCAAAGTCTTGATCCTGTTGTCCTTGGCAAAGGACGATATCTTCTCCAACTTCAACTCTATTTGGACGTTTTTCAGAAACAATTGCAATTTGGAAGCAGTAGTGGAAGCTTGTGCAGATCCATCTGATCGGACGAATGCACATCCTTAGTCTGGAAGTTGAAAGTGGCCCTTTTGTAATCAATGATTACCTTTGGATCTGGAACTTGTGCTTGGAGGAATGCCATATGCATTCTTCCATTCTCAGTGTCAAATGCCGATAATAGCCTATGTTGTGCAGTTGAGGTCTGCTTCCAGAACTGGGTGCAAGTGCTGCTGGACAGAGTCTGATTCCTTTTCTTGATTAGATCATATTTTTCAAAGATGCTCAGCTTTGGTCCTACTTTGCCTGGCTGGGTGGTTGATGGAGCATCTGTAGATTTCTTCAACAACACTGAGGTTATGATATGCTGGAGGCTTGCACTGAGGGGTGGCCTATCAACCTTGGTCACTATAGTAGATGAGACTTCCTTTTCCCCAGTTGGGTCAGGAGATGAAATGGTTTTAGACCTCTTGGTATGCAGTTGGAATTCTTCTGATGACACTTCAGTGACAGGCGGTGACAAATATTGCCTAGGCCTTTTCTCTTTCGGAACCTGTGGTGTGGTCATTTGTGATACAGTGGCCGGGGTATCCTGTTGTTCTGCTTCGACCAAAGTGTTTGGTTCCCATACTGTCTGGTTTGAAAATTTCTCCACTTCGGGCCTAGATTCCTGGACATATGGGATATTCTTGTTTTTCACCCTCATCTCAGAGATAATCCCACACGGGTCGTAGTGCCATGTGAAACTCATGACAAAATTCATTTCCTTCAGCAGCTTGTCTGCTTCCTCTCTGATGCCATGATTTTTGCAGATGAAAGAGCCAATCTGGCCTTTGATTCTGAGTTGTTGTTTTTTCTTTAGAGACACAAAATGAATATCATCAGAGTTTATCATCTGCCTTATGTACTCTAGAGCAAAAATTCTGACAGGCAGGTATTTTGGAAGCTTATACGGGGCCAAATCACACCCATATACTCTGATCTCAGTGTGATCTTGGTATAAATACCAATCACCAATCTTGGTGTGATTCGAAAGATGCAGGATCCTCTAAACTTCATTATTAATCCTAGGCTCAGGCCTGTCGCTAAGCATACTTACCACTGGGTGATAGAATTTCTCGATGAACTACTTGAAACTGAACTCTGTGGAGTTATTCTTGAGCAAGGAGGTCCATGCGGTCATTGCCCGGGGTCTGCCATCTCCATCCATATTCTACATGGAAAAAGAAAATTTGTCTTCTTGGAAGAAAACAAACAAATATGCCAGTATGGAAGAATATCAGAACATGTCTTCCGTGGCGAAATTTACAAACTGTTCATGAATATTGTTTGCCAGGAACGTGCTGAAGTCAAACTGGGTAGTGGGCTTCTCGTTGATGGAGAAAATGGAAAAAAATCCTAGAATGGGTTCATCTACCCACTGATCCGAATAGTAACCCAACAAGGCACACAAGGACGAGATGATCTGGTTTCCTTTGGTCGAAAACATGGAAAAAGGATAAGGGGGATTTGTAGCAGGGAATTGAGCGGATGGTGGGAGGAAAAGCTCAAATATTTGAGCTCTTTGGGGGAAAGTCACCTTTTGGTATAATTCTGTGAGAATTTCAAGGTTAAAAGGTGATGCATCATTTGGTCGATGGTTTCAGGCGTGATGAGGAAAAGAACTTCTCCAGACAAGGAAACAATGGCTCTTTTCTCGGGAATGTAGTGGGCTTGGCACTTGAGGGCAAATTCTGGAAAAGGGTGAATCTGAGGAAAGAGGTTTAGGGGTAGGTTGGACTCCCGGAGTCCAATTTCTTCAATCTGATCCAAGAAAACTTATTTGAGCCATGACTGAAGGTCTGCGAAATCGAAATCGCACTTTGTATCTGTGATTAAGCGATCTTTGTCGGCCAGTGGAATCCTGTCAAGGTCGACAGGAGGTGGGAGAAATGGATTCTCCTCTCCTTCTACTTGTTTTGACTTTGGTGCCATTACTGTAATAGTACCTGCGAAAAACAACGTTAGATGGGATGACTATAGGTGGGGGCGACTGACTGAATGGAGAAAAACTATGTAAATTTTTTTTGGTGCGATGAGTGGGTAAATGGTGAAAGAAAGAAGAGTGAGGGTAGTTTTGAGTAAACGGGTGTCCGTTGGGTGCAGGGGACAGGTCAGCTGGTTAATGGATAGGTTATCCAGTAATAAATGGCCAACGAATCACTTAGAGTGTGAGCTGGAAGGTGACGGTGACTGAGGAATACAGATGGGTGAAATGGCGGTTACCGATTGGGGTAAAAATCATGGTGAGGGGGCTTGCCATGAGTGAATGGGGGGAAGGACTGACATAAATTAAGGGATGTGACTCTTTTAGAAAGGTGGATGGTGACATCAAGAGGTGAAGAGGGTATGTCAGTCAGTAGGAGGCAATGGGACTCGGGACCAGTAGATTGATGCCACATATAGATAGGGGCCCGCCAGAGGAAAGATTCTATTCCAGACCCCCCCTTCAGTTAAAGGAAGATCAGTCGGGGGGGTCCGCAAAACACCTTGAGCTGTTGATCTGTGCGCTGGCTTTTTGATCGCAGATCTATGCACGTCCTTTATCACACATTCTGGACCCCCCCCTCCATTAAAGGAAGAATGGACGGGGGGGGGGGTCCAGAATCCAATATAGACCGTATATCCGTGCACTTAAACTTGGGCCGTCCAGATGTGCATGGGTGTTATCCACGATTCCGGACCCCCCCCCCCCTTCGTTAAAGATAGAATGGTTGGGGGGGTCCGGAAAAGTATGACCACCGTAGATCTGGGTGTGATTATCTGAACCATTGATATATGAGCAGAGCATAAGTGAGGGCGCAGAGAATACATGCGCCAAAGAACTTAGCATAAGTGCATTTCACGGGTTTTTCCAAGGATTTTCATGTATACCCCACCATGGGGCTAGACCAACACCATTTTTAAGCATCTAAAACATGGTGCAACATTGATCATCCAACTGGTTTTATTGAAATAAAGCAACTAGCCTATATTCTAACCCAGCTTCCTATGACAATTAACCCATATTAGACTGTTGGGCTAAGAACTTACTCTACCCTGGGGCTATTTGGCCAAGATTAGACAGTCCGACCAACTTTATTCACTAATCTAACCTAGATACTTTGGCTAAGATTGAACAATTTAGCCAAACTTATTCACTAACCCTATCAACATGAATTTAAAAAAGAACTTGGCCATGCTTGAAAGGTATTGACCAAGTCACTATTATTGCATGGGGCTTTATTGAAATTTTTTATGCCCTCTTTTTTTTTTTCTTTTTTCCTTTTCTTTCTTTTTCAAATTATTTGCAGAATGAAAAATGATAGATAATATTCCAGTCACTAGTTTAACTTATAGGGTGATAACAACGGCTCCACCTGGGGATGGTACTTTCCCTGTGAAGTGCCAAGAATCTTGGTACTTGATGTTCTGAAAATTTCTGCCTAGTCACCTTCGTTGATTGATTGGTTTTATTCTAAAAAATGGAAGAACAATGGTCAACGGCTTAGGGACTTCTCTTCGGGCTTCAACCAACTGACTAAAGTTATTCACTCAGAAAATGCAGGTGAAAAATAAAGATGGTATGTACAATGGACATTGAAACCTCGAGTCTCTACCGAGGCGGTAAATAATGCTTCAACATTCTGCCATTTATAGGTCCTCCTGGCAGATCTGTCCCATGAACGTTGTTTAGCAAGAAAGTGTTGTTTCCTCTGAATGCTTGAATCATGTATGGTCCCTTCCACAGACTATCAATTTTTCCATGCTTTCCATTTTCTTCATTTCGGGCGTCCCATCTCAGCACCAAATCTTCTAGCTCAAAATCATCTTCCTTGGTTCTTTTGTCAAAAATCTTCTTGATGCTTTCTTGGATGACCTGAGTTTTGTTGAATACCTCTTCCCTAGACTGCTGCAAATGGATCATCTGATTGATCCTTCTTTGTGAGTCGTTTAGCTCGACTTGTGTATCTTGAAGCAATTTCATGACAGGGAATCCTAAGGAAGTGGGAAAAACTGCTTCTGTGCCATAGACCAGTTGATATGGTGACATACCAATTGACCTTTTGGTGGTCAGTCTGTCAGCCCATAATGAAAACACCAACTTGTTATGCCACGACTTCTTGTTTTCCTGCAACGTCTTCTTGATGATGTTTACCAAGGTTTTGTTTGAAGATTCCGCCAGCCCATTCCCCTGAGGGTAGTAAGCTGTGGAATGTCCCAAACCAATGCGATACTGGTTGTAGAAATCTATGAGTTTCTTCGATCGAAAAGAAGATGCATTATCAGTTATAATCTTTCTAGGACATCCAAAGCGAGACAAGATATTATTTTCAAGGAATTTAATAATAACAGAATCAGTGGCTTGCTTGCTTGGTACTTCTTCGATCCATTTCATAAAATAATTTGTGGCCGTAAGAATCCACCTGTGCTGGCCTGAAGAAGGGGGATGCATTTCTCCAATGAAGTCCAATCCCCATTGCTGGAAAGGGGCTTCAACTGAGACTGGTTTCAGGGGTAGAGGAAGGAGTTTCCTTTTGCCTTCAAACAACTGACATTGATGACATGAAGTCACTTTATGATGTACGTCAGCGAATAGGGTGGGCCAATATAATCCAGCTCTGAGGATTTTGTTGGATGTAACCTTCCAGTTCAGATGACCACCACATTCTCCTGCATGAAATTCTTGTAACACTTTGTCAGCTTCATCTTTCAATAAACAATTTAACAGGATACCTCCAGGATCTTTCCAATACAGATTGCCTTCTAGAATGCAAAATTTTAATGCTTTCAACTTCAAAAACCTAGCTTTAGTCTTAGTCAAACCAGGGGGAGCTTGTAAATTATTCAAAACAAATATCAGGTCTGCGTACCATGGAGAGTTGAGAAATACCTCTCTCACGCTTGGAGTCGTTGTCTCGCCCTATTCATCTACTGCAGCTAAGAAATTAATGTCAAGAGCATGGAAATTTGATTCAACCATTAATTTTGCTAGACCTTGAACTTTAATTAGTTTCATAGGCTTAATCTCTATGTCATATTCTAAAATGAAAACAATCCATTTTCCTCTCCTTCCATCCGGATTGTCTTGGGTCAGAATGTCTTTTACTACCGCATTCGGAACATATGCAATGGTGTGGGAATGGAGAATGTATACTCTAAAATGTTTTATGGATTTTACCAAGGCAAAAGCTTATTTCTCCATTATCTTATAATCCAAAGAAGCATCTCTTAATGCTTTATTGAAGAAGGCTATGGGTTGTTCATACCCTTCGCTGTTCTTCTGTAGTAATACTGCTGCAATGGTATGTTTGGAGGCGAAAGAAAAAAGATATAAATCTTTGGTAAAGTCAAGACTGATTAAGATGGGGGCCTGTGTGAGTGCTCGTTTGACTTGTTCGAAAGACTACCTAGATTCGGTGTCCCATTTTATTTTTACATCCTTTTTTAACATATTCATAATGTTTCTGAGGAGCTCAGCCAGATTGGGTATGAATCTTCGTAGAAAGTTTATTTTCCCGATAAAAGACTGTAATTCTTTGATGTTTCTTAGGTGTTCTAATTTTTGTATGGCTTCGATTCTTCTAGGGTCTATTTTGATTCCGTCCTTAGAGATTATGTTCCCTAGCAGTTTTCCTTCCTCTAGTCCGAAAAGGCTCTTCTTAGAATTTAAAGAAATCCCAAATCTCCTACATTTCTCAAAGACTCGTTTGAGATGTCGTAGGTGCTCATCATCAGATTGGGAAAACACAGTTACATCGTCCATATAGATGACAATAAATTTACCTAATTCTTCCACAAAGGCGATGTCCATCGCTCTCTGGAAAGTGGCTCTAGCGTTCATCAAACCGAAAGGAATTTTCACATACATGAAAGTGCCCGATGGTGTAGTGAAAGAGGTTTTGTCTTGGTCATCTAGGTGAACGAGGACCTGATTATAACCTGAGAACCCACCCAGCAAAGAGATTCGACTAGATCCGACTACCCTTTGTAGTATGTGGTCCATTTTTGGCAAGGGGTAATTGTCCTTCAGGGAGACCATATTCAGATTTCGGAAATCAATGAAAAGCCTGATTTCCCCAGATTTCTTACGTGTTGGGACCAAATTTGAGACCCATTTGGAAAAACGTAAAGGGACTATGATTTTGGCATCGTACATTTTTTTGATTTCCTTTTCTATCAGGGGGAGTAACTTGGGATTGATTCTCCTAAGTTTCTGTTTGAACGGTTTTTGATCTTCTTTTATTGGAATCCTATGTTGTATGATGCTGGTATCATAAGCTTTCAAGTCCTCATAACCCCAGGCAAAGACATATGAATATTCCTTGAACAACTCAATGTATTTGAGTTTTTTCTCAGGGGGTAATGATTTGGACAATTTGACCATCCTGGTTTTCTCTTCTGTCCCTATATTACAATCTTGTACTTCTTGTCCACTGGCTTCAATTTTCAGTTTTTTGGCTACATCGTTAAAATCAAACAAGTCCTCTAAAGGAACTAGACCTCTAGGTAAAAAATTACTTTTCAAATGAAAAATATCGGTCTCCATCTCATCATCGCCTAATTCTCCTGAATCTACGCCATTTACACTATCATTTTCAAAATCAGATCTTTTTACATTTTCATCTTCGTTCTCTAAATCTATATTTGTACATTCAAAATGATTTTTACACTGCAGAAAGTCTTCGATTTGATCATCATTACCAAACACTTGCCAGTACCTGATATTGTCAGGAACGGTTGGTCTTCACTTCACCTCTACCATGTATGGGCGAGTCGAGCGAAAATGAATCTTACATGTGGCTGTTGACGTAGCCAATCCATCTGCCAAAATGTTCTGTCCCCTAGGCATTACCTACAAATCAACTTCAGTGAAACATCTAAGGGCATCAAGAACAACATTCCTATAAGATCTAAGACGGGGATGTTTCATAGCATACTCACCTTTAATTTGCTTGATTATTAACTCAGAATCACCTCTTACCATAATCTATTTGGCACCAACTCTTTTCAAAAGTTTTAGACCGAGCATCAAGGCTTCATACTCGGTGATATTGTTAGTGCATTGGAAATTTAATTTGTAAGAATGGTTTTCTGAATACCTGGTTCTGTGATTATGAAGCCAAACTCTCGCTCTGATTCCTTCTTTGCTTACTGCTCCATCAAAATCCATGCTCCAAAAATCTGCCGATAATTCTTCAGTTACCACGTTTTTCTTTATTTCTACCTCATTGATTTCTTGGCCTTCATCTGGACCAGATGTATATTCTCCCAGTTGGGTGTTTTTCTCTCCCGTGTCACCATTGTTATACAGGATAAAAGAATCCAAGTCAGAATGCGCAGAGTAAAGAGGATAGTTGTGTGGTTTTTCTTGGCTACTGACCATGTATTTCATAAATGTTTCTCTGTATAGCCTTCTTTGTTGCCCAAAAACTGGGATAGTGGCATACAACATATCTAGTTGCAGGGTACCTCTCAACTTAGCCCCTCAAGACCGAGATAGAAACATTCCATATTTTGGGGGAATGTCTGCAACCACCACATCCATGACCATGCTCTTTGCAGGAATCTGAACTAGGGTGATACATAGGTCCTTGATCAAACCAATACATATAACTTTACTGGAGTCAAATGAGTGTAAATCCTTGTAAGGTATGGTGACCTCTAGTCCTAGTTTCTCCATCACTACTTTAGGCATCAGATTATGGGAAGCACCCAAATCTAGCATATCATTATGCAAGATCAGGTCATGTATATTTAGACTAATGTAAAAAGGAGTGACAACACCATTATCGGCTTGGCCATCTACTTCAGGTCCAAACAGAAGTTCGGGTTGATCATCTGTAAGGTTCACAGTGTCTGAATGATTTGCTGATCCAATGGTTAAGGATTTCGTACCTATATTAGGTTCAATGGTCAGCGCTTTAATCACTTGTGAATGATAAGTGTCTTTGTTCATCAACTCGAAAAGTGGAATGGGAATTTTTACTTTGGCTAATTCTCCTTTGAGGATGAAAGGTGTAGGGACTCTTCTTTGGCTCATCAATTTTGGTTTGTCTACCACATTCTTCTGGCTGGAAGTACTTGGTTGATTAGTTGATGAAACCTCAGGCTGCGACGATCTTTTTAGAATAGTAAGGTTTCTTTTCACGGGAACTTCGGCCGTACTCTTCTCAGGAATCTTCTCGGCAGATGGCTTAGAGGATTTTTTGGTTTCAACTACCTTCTTTGTTTCTATCACCTTTTTGGGGAACTTCCTTCTGTCTTTTTACTTCGCAGATTGTACTACCGGTGTACTTCGAAAATGGAATTTTCGAATGCCTATTGTTCGACATCTTCAACTTCTTCACTTAATTTTGTTTGAATGAGAAGAAAAAGTTCTTTCTCTTCTTGGGTAAGGAAAATAGCTTCGTTATCGAGAATGCCCATGAGATTTATGTGAGTATCCTCTAGTTCCTCAATCACTTCCTCTCCTTCATCAGCATAATTTTCTTGTAGGGGAGGTCTGATCTGTTGATCCAAACCTCTCTGCTCTCTTTGATCCCTAGGATCTCTCTGTTTGATTTGAGGAGGGTTTCTCCTGAAGTTAGGATTATGAACTTGAGGAGTTGGTGGGTTTTCTCTAGGAGGATTTCTTTTTGATACAGTAAGTCCTTCCATCATTCTTTCCATTTTTCTGGCCAAGGAATCCAATTTGGAGTCAGAGGTTGATGTGGAAGGTTCCTCTTTAATTGTGACTCTCCTCTCTGACCTCTGTCGTGCTCTTTTTGCCAACAAATTGGTCTCCACACTTATTGCGCTTTTCTGCATGTCTTCCAGGGTGGTAGAATTTCTTTCCCTTAGTTGGTACAACATATCGGCATCAAAACCATCAGGGAATTTTATCAATGCCAAACCCTATAGAGGTTTGATTTCAGCTGGGATTGCGTTGTACAGGTTATTGAAATGAGTGCAGTAAACTTGTACTATCTCACCTTGATTTCTTCTAATATTTTTGTATTCTGACAATATTTGGAGAGGGTTTTTCTTTACCTCCCATCTTTCTAGAAAACTCCTTTGAAATGCGGTAACGTCAAGGATTGAGGTGGCACGCAAACCTTTATACCATTTCTTAATGTCACCTGTCAAACTTTGGGCAAACAATCTCATTTGAACGTCCGCCTCATCTACTTCGTGCAGGTCAAAATAATCATTCATTTTATCAATGTGTTGTTGGGTGTTCAAAGGTCCTATTCCATCGAACTGTGGGAGTCTCGTTTGATAGTCTTGGGGCATAGCATGAAGAGGTGCGACCAACACCAAGGGAGAGTATCTGGCTGCCATGATAGGAGGAGGAGGTGGGATAACAAATTGGATGATAGGAGAGGTAGCGACCGAAGACGAGGACGAGGAGGGATTAGCTAGCGTTGAGGGAGTGGTTTGTGGTTTAGCAGTGGGAGATAAAACTTCAGGAGTCCGGGGTTGCAAAACGATTGGGTCCAAAATGATTTCTGTCACAAAACTATCGGATTTTGTTCTAACCAGGCCTTGTTCGAAAAGGGTGTCAAAGTCAGGGTTTTGAAAGGTAATGAGCTTCCCCGAAAAGGAAAATGACTTATGAAAGGGAGTATGACTTACTGAACCTTCAACAATGGTCTTTTTCCTGAGCAACTGTTCTGGGTTATCTGTTACTATCGTAGGTTCTGGGTCTGGATGAGATCGAGTATAAACATTCTTGGGAGCCAGATTTCTTTTTTGATTTATATATATATACTTTTTAGTTTTACGAGTTTGAAAATAATATGTACAAATTTTAATCAACCTCTAAACATTACCTTCTTCTCAAATTTGCAATATTTCAAGAACAAACTTTTCTTCTAGGGAAAAGAAAGCATGAAGCTATAAATTTTTAGTTCCATTCGTCCCCAGTATGGTCACCACTATGTTAGCGCTCTGAAAATTTCCTAGAGGTTGTTTGAAAGAAGAAATCTACGAGAGGTAACTTTATCCAACCGCTTTTGAAGCTAGGATCTATCCCTTCCAACTTCAGAGAGGGATCTCTCTATATGATTTAGATATGTTTCAAATTTTTTAAATATTAGGCTAGATATATAAATAAGTCGGTTTTTTTGTCGTAGTGTTTGTCGAGTTGGTTGAGATAGTTTACACATCCATTGGGCTATGGGGTCCGTGTCGTAAAGATGAAATCCAAACCAGAAAAACAAAGGAAACCTTTCACAGGGAGAGATAGTATAATCACTGGATTCTTTAGTAGCATAAATGAGGAATAGCAGAAAAGATGAGAAAGACAATTACAACAAAGAAGCAGTTAAGAATTTATTTATTGTAAAATGACAAGATAAAACACTAAAATATTTCAAGTCAGAAACA
>ML784674.1:12392-62258 GCA_009831015.1 Picea engelmannii
GGCATATTATATTAGTAATGTTATTTTATTTATGTCGGCTTTAGGCCATTAGTTGTAATTATACCTCCTAGTCTCCTATATATACCAAGGAGACATTTTCATTTTGAATCATCTTGTACTTGAACTTGAACATTTAAGTGGGGTAAAAGGGGGTTTCCCCCTCGAAGAGGCATATTATCTGAAATTATCTCTTTTTCAAGGCATTGAGTACTTTTTCTGAGGTTTTTCTATGCTATATTGATATTTGGTTCTTAACAGCTTCCTTTCTGTTAATTTTGACCAGATTGTCAAAGTTCATGTGACCCATTCTTCTGTGCCAAAGAAAAATTTCATTTTCCTTTCCCAAGCAACATTTTTCCTTTCCAAACTCATTTAAGATGTATATGTCGTTTTGAGTCCTCACTGTTGTAGCCACTAAATTTCACAATCCTTCTTTCCCTATCTCACACTTCTTTGAGTCAAATATAAGTCTATGTCCCTGATCACAAATTTGACTCAAACTTAGAAAATTATGCTTCGTGTTTTCGACATGTAGGACATTTTCTTCCTTGGCATCCTTAATTCCAAACTTCACCGTTCCTTTTCCTATAATTTTGGTCTTTTTTCTGAAGTTCTCTCCTCAGTGAAACTATTTCTGCTTCCAACCTCTCCTTCTCTTTTTCCTTTTCTTCTAGTTGTCTTTTGAGTATTTCTTCAATCCTTCTGGCTTCTTCCACTTGGAATTTTGGATTCATAATCATCTGTTAATCTTCTTTAGATTTAGGACTTTGAGAACTTTCTTTTAGCTTGAGTAATTATCCCTTGAGAGATTTATTTTTATTCCTCTGTTTCTTTAGTTCACTTAAGGTGTTGATTATTTTTTCTTCAAGATCTACCTCGCCTTCTTCTTCATAATCCTCTTCATCATTTTCAAAATCCATAAAGAGTACATTTTTTGAGTCATTGTCGCTATCATCATCCTCATCCAATGAGGAACTTTCCTCCTTTGAGTAGATACTTTTCTTGAATAATTTATTTTTGTTTCTTCTCTTGTCACCCCTTTTACATTTATTTTCTTTCTTGGGATATTTGTATTCATCACTATCTGACTTATTATCATAAGGACATTTAGAAGAAAAATGACCAATTTTACCACAATTGAAGCATATTAAAGGAAGCATACCTTTGTACTTGTTTGTTCCTTCCTTCAACTTCTTTACGAAGTTGGCTATTTCTTCATCTTCATATGAATCATCACTACGACTGCAACTTGGATTTGACTTTTTATTTGTCTTCTTTGTCTTATTGGATGATTTGAAAGTTGCTTCCTTCCTGAGTGAATTATCTTGTCTTGTTCTCATTTCATAAGCTCTAAGGATTCCATGTAACTCGTCCATGCTCAAGGTAGAAAGATATTATCTTTCTTCTAGAGATAAAACTTTAGGATCAAATCTCGTTGTAAGAGACCTCAATACCTTTTGAACAATTACTAGTTCTTTGATTTCTTCTCCCAATTCTTTAATAGAATTTACTATTTCAAAACTAGTATAAAGTAAGATGCAATATCTTCATCTTCCTTCATCTTCAGTTGTTCAAAATTACCTCTATAGGTTTGAAGCTTGGCCCCATTTACTTTAGAATATCCTTAATAAATGTTTTGAAGTTTATCCCAAAGATCCTTTGTAGTATCACAATGCATAACTTTGACCTATATTGATTCATCGAGGCCATTCAAAATGACATTTTTATCCTTCGAATTGTTTTCACTAAGTTTATTTTCGTCTCTATCGGTTGGAGTAGTGATAGGTGTTATGTATATGTCTACCACTACATGTCATACATAAAATCCATGTTCTTCTACATATTTTTTCACCCTTCTACTCTAGAAGGCATATTTTTTTCCATTAAATTGTGGTACTCCAAACTTAGAATACTCCATGATCTTCCTTCCAGTGATTAAACATTTGTTTGAAGGACCTTCTTTGATAACAAATGTTGGAATACTAAGAGGGGGGTGAATCATTATTATGCAAGTTTTACCACTTTTAATTAGAATATCAGCAGTTATCATTTATGACTTCACTTAACATTTCATGAACATATAACCATAAGCAGTACCATTCAACAATATATCGCATCACACACAGTGCACAATATATTTTTACATGGAAACCCAAATGGGAGGCTCCAACACCAACTGGAAGGAGGATCCAACTCCCTATTTACAGGCTCCAACATTAAGGAAGCTACAACTCCTTGAATTCTCCAGCTGTAACTGGAAGGAGGCTCCAACCCCCTAGTTTGTAGGCTCCAACCTGAAGGAAGCTCCAACTCCTTGTGATCTATGACTCCAACTGGAAGGAGGCTACAAACCCCTTTCCTTGCCCCGTCCTGCCTCCCTGAAATATAAATGTAGACTCAACCTGTCACTGAAACTATCATTGATAAACAACATGTCACTGATAAACAACCTATCACTGATACATCAACATGTCACTACCTCTTTCACTGTCACTAATTCAAACTCATAATCATATTTATAGCTCATTCCAATATCACCAAGAATGTCTCCAACCCATATTCCCAAATTCACCAAGATGTGCATCTAACAATGTGCCAAAAATATGCCTATAGTATGTGATAAAATATCAAATATATTCCTCAAACAATATGCCAATATATGCCTCAAACTGTGTACCCAAGTATCCATAATATACCTCAACCATGTGCCAAATATATGTGCGAATACATCCAAAATATGCCTCAAGCTAGTGCCAAACATCCCTGAGACATGCCTCAGGCTAGTGCCAAAAATCCCCGAGACATGCCTCAGGCTAGTGCCAAACATCCCCGAGACATGCCTCAAGCATGTGTCATAGCATCAAGATATAGCAATGAAAATCATGTATACAGACATACCTCAAATCTTGTATCAAAATTGATGCATCATCATACCTTGTTGCAACCTGGAACAAGCATACCCTTTACTTTATCTCAGCCTCGCTACCTCATATTTGTCAATAAATCAAGTGTTCACTAGATAGATATTTAATGAACTTGTGTATAAATGAGAGACTCTTGATGTGTATTTATACTTTTCAAGCGACTTCTTTTGGGCCTGACTTGTAATTGTTTTACCCTTTTTCCTGATTTTAGGGTCAACTCATTATTTCTTGTTACAACTTTTTACCCTTTAATTAATTATTTTTTTACAGCTTTTCCTGATTATAGGGTCAACTCATTATTTCTTGTTACAACTTTTTACCCTTTAATTAATGATTTTTTTACCCTTTTCCTGATTTTAGGGTTAACTCATTATTTCTTGTTACAATTGTTTTACCCTTTAATTAATGACTTGTAACTTCTTGTTGCAACCATTTAGGGACTTCTTAACTTTTAGGGTCAATTCACTATTTCTTGTTACAATCGTTTTACCCTTTAATTAATGACTTGTAACTTCCTGTTGCAACCATTTAGGGACTTCTTAACCATTATTCGGGGCTTTTAACTTCATGAGGACATAACTCCTCAACTATGAGGAACCACGTGGCGTAGCACTTATTTTTGGAAATGACATGACGAGGACTATCCATCTATAATGGTTTTGCATGTACTTGTAATGTTTTTCAACCTTATATACCTTAGTTAACTTTAGGGCTCTTGACCACACCTCTGGGATTCTTGTAGAATTATTCAAAGCATATTCGCATGAGGGACATGCTCAAATATATGCCATAAGGGGACCACTTTGAAGACTTCTTCAATTATACCCATTACTTCTAGAGACTTCTAGAATTCTTCAATTATACCCATTACTTCTAGAGACTTTTAGACTTCTTCTAAATTTGACATCAATGACAGTCAATTTTCCAACAATCTCCCCCTTTAGCATTGTTGGCAACACTCATGCTCCCCCTGCGACCAACACTCCCCTTGTCTTCATGCTTCTGTTCTTTCTCACCCTTTGAAATCAATGGAAAATGGTAACTCCTTCTGATAGTATACCTTCTTCTGACAATCTCTTTCCCAATATTCATGCTTCTGAACTTTATCTTGTGCTTTTGTTCTTTCTCTCCTATGGTGTTGCTTTTCCACTGGTGCTTCTTGATTTCTCTTCCCTTATATTCTTTGGAAACATGTCGTGTAGATCACTACGGAGCATAAACTACTCCAAGTTTTTGTCGAAGATGCTCAAATGTCTCTCTTGGGAGAGGTTTGGTGAAGATGTTCTCAATCTGTTCATTTTTCCTAGTGTACTCTAACTTGCTATTATTTTATATAACATGTTCCCACATAAAGTGAAACTTGATCAGAATATGTTTGGTCTTGAAATGCATCACTGGATTTTTGGCGATACTTATAGCACTAGCATTTTCAAATAATATTGAAATAGGATCATTATACTTCACTTGTATATCTTGCAGGGTTTGCTTCATCCATAGAACCTAAGTACAACATGTTGTTGCTGCAATATATTCCACTTCTATTGTAGATAATGATAATTAGGATTGCTTCTTACTTTACCATACAATCACCCAAATAAATGTTCAATCCACTAGTAATTCTTCTATCATCAATGATTCCTACCTAATCTGCATCTGTGTAGGTGACCATAGTCAACTCATTTCCTTTCATATACCACAATCCAAACTCTGACATTCCTTTAAGATATATGAAGATTTTTTTTACAACCAAATCATGAGTTTTCTTCAGTGTTGCTTGGAATCTTGCAACTTGTCCAAATGTTTGCATTACATATGATCATGAGGTTGTCACATAGATTATGTTTCCAATCTTCAATCTATAGAGCCTTTGATATTCTTCCTTGGATTCATCATATTTTATAAACTTGCAACCAGTCACCACAGGAGTACTTACTAGTTTGCAATCTTCCATTCTGAACTTCTTCAACATTTCTTTGATGTACTTGGTTTGGAAAATGAAAATCCCTTCATATAGCTAAGATATCTGAAGTCCCAAGAAGAAATTTAATTCACCAAGTAGTGACATTTCAAACTCTTCTTACATGTCTTGGGAAACCTTACTCATTCTATCATCATCACTTCCAAAGATAATGTCATCCACTTATACTTCAATGATAAGAATGGTGTTCCTATCAACCTTTACATATATATTGTTATCTGCATTACCCTTTTTGAATCATTGTTACTACAAATACTTGTCCAATCTTGAATACCATGCTCTAGGAGATTGCTTGAGTCCATACAGAGATTTCTTCACTCTAAAAACATAATCTTCACTTTCTGACAGTAGAAACCCTTTTGGTTGTTCAATGTATACTTCTTCTTCTAGTTCTCCATTTGGGAATGTTGATTTTACATCCATCTAATATACTTTGATCCTTTTGGAACATGCATAGGCAAAGATCATTTTGATTGCTTCCATTCTATAAATAGAGGCAAACATTTCCTCAAAATATACTCCTTCAACCTAAGCATATCCCTTACATACTGACCTTTCATTTTTCTATTTATGTGTCCATATTCGTTTAGTTTGTTTTTGAACACCCACTTTGTATCAATCATAGTTTTGACCTTATGTATTGGAACTAGTTCCCATGTTTCATTATTCTCTATCTGATCTATTTCTTCTTCCATGGCCTTGATCCAATGTTCATCATTGTTGGCTTCTTCAAATATGTTGGGTTCAATTGTGGATAATAGTGCAAGGTGTCTTTGTTCTGGTATATGTAGCCATTTACTTCCTCTAGTTTCTATGCCTGCATTTCTATCTACAATAATTTGTTCTAGTGGATGATTCTTCTAAATTTAGCAATTAGGTGTCCTGGAAGGTATATGAAAGTCTTGCTAATCATTTTCTTCATGTTCTGATTTCGGCTACTTCTCTTCTTCTTCTTCTTCTTCTTCTACTTCCTTCTCTTTAGAATTTTTCTCTTTCTTCTTTAACCTTTGTCATATCTATTTCATCAATATTTACATTTATGCTTTCCACTATCTTGTTGATTCTTAGATTATAAAACATATATGCCTTGTTTTTTCTTGAGTATCCAAACAATATGCCTTTATAAACTCAAGAATCAAATTTTCCAACTCTGACATATTCTCTTTTTATGTAGCATTAATGTGCTTCCAAATACTCTAAAATGCTTGACATTGTTGCTATTCCCTTCCATAAATCTTATGGATTTTTTTCATTGTTTCTTCTAATAATTCCTATGTTCAAGATATGAACAATTGTGTGCACTGGTTGTACCCAAAAGACATTTCTCAACTTTGAATATTTTGACATGGTTTTGGCAATCTATGTTATAGTTATGTTCTTCCTTTCAACGAATCCATTTTACTCAAGTGTCCTAGCTGCTGAGAATTTCCTTTTTATTCCATGCTCTTCACAGAAATCCATGAATTCTTGTGATGTGAATTCACCTCCATTGTCTGATCTGAAACACTTAATTCTCAAATCCATTTTGTTTTCAACCATCTCCTTGAAAATTCTTAAATGTTTGAATGCCTCTAATTTCTTCTTGAGAAAACAAACTGTGGTCATTCTTATATAACAATCAATAAGCAACATGAAGTATTGTTCTCCATTCAGTCCTTTTGTTATTACTAGTCCACATAAATAAGTGTGTACAATTTCGAATGGCTTTGTTGTAGATTATTCCTTCGATCTAAATTCATTTCTTGTCTATTTTCCTTGTAAGCAGTGCTTGCACATAGTACTAGTTGGTTTTGAAATTTCAAGAATTTCTCTTAATGCTTCCTTTCTGCTAATTTTGACTAGATTGTCAAAGTTCATGTGAACCATTCTTCTCTGCCAAAGCCAACTTTCATTTTCCTTTCCCAAGAAACATATTTTCTTTCCAATCTCATTTAATATGTATATGTTGTTTGGAGTCATCAATGTTGTAGCCACTAAATTTATTGATCCTTCTTTCCTTATCTCACACTTCTCTAAGTCAAATATGATTCTTTGTCCTTGATCACACATTTGACTCACACTTAACATATTATGCTTCATTTTTTCTACAAGTAGGACATTTTCTTGCTTGGCATCCTTACTTCCAAGCTTCATTGTGCCTTTTCCTATAATTTTGGTTGAGTTGTCATTGCCAAAAAAAATTGATCCATCTCTTTCTTTCTTCAAAGTTATAAATTTGTTCTTGTCACATGTCATATGATTTGAACAACCAATATCAATGTACCAGTCACTTCTTCTTCATTGGTCTTGTACAGCAATAGAACATTCCTCAAAATTTAGTTTATCTTGATTCCTTCTCCATATTCTTGATGGTTCTTTTGTGTGAATGTTGAAATATTTTTTTGCTTCCTTTGGGGGAATGGCCAATCTACAATATTTGGTCATGTGTCCAAAATTGTTGCATTTATAGCATTCTACTTCATATTCTGTGTTGATTAAGGTTGGTTGTCATTGATTTCAACCCTTGAAGAAAGACCGGTAGCACAAAGGTTTGGGTAATGGACCCAAGTTTGTTTGATGTAAAGATGAGTCATTATTGTCTTGATATGGTTGATAAGAAGTATAGATGGAAGAACTCCAAAGTGGTCCCCTTATGGTGAAAGTCCTCACGGGAAGACACTTTGTGAATTGAGTTATCCTAGAAGTATGGTTAGAGAACCCATGCTCATTTATGGAATAATGAGATGAAGGTTAGTGAATTTGTTAGTGAAACTATCCTATATGTATAGTGTTTGTCATGCAATTTCTGGTGGTATGTGGAATGTCACATAACTCTTCACGGTTAGAGAGTTATGGTCATGAGAAGTTGGAGAACCTAGGTTTAGGTAATGGACCCAAGTTTGTTTGATGGATAATGGTATGAGTTTTAATATAATTTTAGGAAATAATATTCTATATGTAAGTTGCATGTCATTCCATTTCTGGTGGTATGTGGAATGTCACATAAATCCTCACGGTTTGAGAGTTATGGACTTATGAAGTTGGAGGACCCTCTTATGTCATCTAGAAGCCCCAAAAGGTCAAAGTAGTCAAAGTTTTTTAAGAGATTTTAGAAGGTAAATAATAAATTGAAGTGATGAGTGTACTATAATTCAAAGGGAATAAAAAATAAATTATTTGAATAATAAATTTAATGGAGAAATTAGAAGTGGGTTAACCCTAAAATAAGGAAAGTGGGCAAAGTGACCTAGAAGATGTTTTTAAGGAAGCTACGTGGAGAGTATAAATAAGAGGCAAGGCTCTCTCATTCAAGACACACTTGAGCATATTGAATACCTAGAGGTGTATGAGGTAACCAAATTATACTTGAACCTACTTTCTGAGGGAAGGTGACGAAAAGAAGGTCGGAATTCAAGGAAGGATAAATTCTTTTGATGATGCTTTCTAAGGTATGTTATTTACAGGTCATCTTACCATTTTCACAATAATTTTTTTTCTAGAATGATTCAGACCATGAAATTGCTATTCCATTGAGGAAACATATCCAAGTATCTATGGTAAACAATTCATCTTGTGGGTCGTTTAATTTTTGGAGTTACACTCTGTGGAAAATAGGGTTTGTGGCTAGTCCTGAAACTAGTCAAAAATAGGTGTTTCGGGTAAAAACATCATAACTTCTTCACAACAGATAAAAATTCAGTAAGACCAAATGTGTTGGTTAGAGTAAATTATGTAGTATTTTGTAATAGTTTCATATCTATTCAACAAATATTCTGTGTGGGGCACACTCTACAAGGTCACTCTCTAGAATAAGACAGAATCCAGCAAGGTATGCCATTTTTTCTATAACTCCTTTTCTGAGAGGTTCCAAGTAGTGAAACCTAGAGGAATTGGATAAAACACACTGAATAGCACTATGCATGAGTTTCATATATTTATTCATTACAGGTACAAAGTTATGATTATTTCAAGTTTGGGTTATTGACTAATCCAAAACTAGTCATGTGAGACTAAAGAAAAGTTTGATGAAAATGCTAGTCTCTTGTTGTTAAAGCTAAGGAAGGTTTGTAGGTATGTGATCATATACACTAGGTTTATTACAGAGTTACAAATCATATTTGGATGATGAAATTTATGAGGCTTTTGGTTGAGGTACAAGTTGGGTACATGGTTGAGACAAGTAGTTGATGAGTTGGCACATACATGAGATGTATAGTTGATGATGTTGGTACATATTGATGAGTCATTGTTGATGAGTACTTGAAACATGATTGGTACATACTTGGTACATTGTTGGTTGCACTTGTTTATGGTACAGGTTGATTATAAATTGTTTGGTACAGGTTGGTGCATGGTTGATGCACTTGTTTATGTTACAGGTTGGTGCATGGTTGATACACTTGTTTATGGTACAAGTTGATTATAGGTTGAGGTACAAGTTGATGCATAGTTGATGCATGGTTCAAGTTTATTGGTACAGGTTTACAGTGATATATATCACAGTGATAGTGTGACAGTGGTTCCATCATTCTACTTCTACTTCAGGGCGGTTGGACGAGGTAAGGACAGGTGGTTGTATCTAGAGAACATAGGGGGTTGTAGCCTCCTTGTAATACCCCAAGGACGTGCCCCAATTGTATTATGAATTGTAATTTTTTTTTATAGGCTGGTGAGCCAAGTTTATATAAGCTAGTGGGATTATGTGTTATTTAGGCCAGGGAGCCTAAGTGTTGAGGGCCAAGAGCCTGATTTTTGTACATGTAATTATGCACAATATTAATACAAAAAAAAAAAATCTCTGTGTGTGGACTGACCATGATGAACGAGTGATGGGGGACTAAGCTTCCACAAAGCGTGGGTAAGGGAGAGGGGGCTAAAAGGTTAGAAGAGGGGATAATCTTGAGGGCTTAAGTCCTTGGGAATAATAATTAAATATTATTCCAAAGCTGTGAAAATGTATATGTTTTATCCTAAGTTCCTGGAAGGGGAACATTTGCAAGATGGGAAACATGCAGCCCCAGGGAGACAGGTGTCGACCTGGGCACATGCAATTAAAACTAGAGAAGTAAGCCATGTCGGGGGTTCGTCCTTCATTCCTGGATTCGCCACTTGAGTCTAGGGGTTCCTCCTCCATTTGACCATCGACTGTCTGAACCGTGAATCTCGTGGCCCCTGTATTCGACCTTGGCATACCTCAAACATCTCTGAAACCCGAAACCGTGAGGCCATCCTGTGATGTTTTCCGGGGAAGCTGACGCACCCTCAATATGTACCCGTTTTACCTCTACGTTGGACCTTTTCATAACAACACACATATAAGAAACCAGTCTTGAGGGAAAGGCCGACCTGTGTGTCCTGTGAACCTGGGTTTGTACACACTAAAAATCTGAGTTCGTGCTTAACTGCTTGGGTTGTTGTCTTCTAAGAACCTGAGCATACCGTAATTGTTTGTGCCGTGTTTGTTTTAACTGTGGGCTGTTGTGGCCACGCAGTCCCTTGGTTGAGTGTGATTGGCTACCATCATTGGTTCTTTGTTGAGCCTTACTGTTTTCCTCCTTGCGCTAGAATGGAGGTGAAGAAGCAGGTTGTCAGGCCTATGTGCAACACTCTCTCCAGGTGAGAGAGGTGGTTTTGGTTGAAGAAGTAGGTTGTTAGGCCTGTGAGTGACTCTCTCCAGGTGAGAGAGTGCGTGGAGGAAGGAGAGAGCTCCTAGAAGGAACCTTGTAGCTGCCACAAAGCTCAGAGATTTCTGGTTCGGTCTGTTGTTGAATCCCAATGCAAGGGAGTTTAGCAGTCGAAGGATTGTCTAGGTGACAAAGAAGGTCTATACTCCTGGGGTGGGACAGGCATGTGGGGAAGGAGATTCTGTGGGCAGTGGGCATAAGTGGTTCCTGGGAGAGAATCCTTCCTCTGTAACTATGTGTCTTCATGTTGACCTTGCCTAGTGTAGGATTCCATGTCCTATGGAGCTTAGTCCCAGCTTGAGGGTGACCTACTGCTGAGAGTGATGAGCAGTGTGGCCTAAGGCTAGAAGGTTTGTGGAAGGTCTACATGCAGTTGTTGGTGCATGACAATTTCAAATATAAGTATCAGCTTATGCTTAATATTATGTTTTGCATGCCTATGAGTCATATATGTATCATGTATTATGTTGTGCATATGAATTATTGTTAATGGAAGGGATTATTTATGTTAGCAGTAATTCTATATTTAATTGTAATTAAGCATTTTAAGTTCATTAGAATGCATAATGTGTTACAGAAGTGTTGTTCTGCACAGTAGTGTTTTCCCGACCAGCGGGATGATGGTCGGGGAACGTTACACTACTTCTAGTTGTAGCCAGAGGATTAGGGAGTTGGATCTTCCCTCAGGTTGTAGCCTGAGAAACTAGGGGGTTGGAGCCACATTCCAGTTGCAACTAGAAAACAAAGGATGTTGGTGCTTCCAATGAATGTAATTCTTCAATACATATAAGAAAAATAATTCTGTGGTTTTCTTCCGCTTTGGTTTTCCACGTAAAACACTGGTGTATTGTGTATGTGTGTGATTGTTCATCTCTTATTTCTCATTATTCGATAATAATTCTACATTGATATAACACTTGGATTATTTGGTTAAAAAGGATTATAATTTCTCTATTACTGATTCACCCCCCCCCCCCCTCNTCAGTAATCCAACAATTGGTATCAAAGAGGGTTCCTTTAGAAGTCAGTTTAACCACTAAAAGGTAGATCATGGAGAGAACCAACTTGTATAAAAATGGAATACCACAGTTTGATGGACAAAAGTATGATTTTTGGAGCATAAGGATGAAGACATATATATAGGCACATGGATTTCAAGTTTGGCAATCAATTGTAGATGGATACACAGCACCAGCAGTTCCACCAACAAATGACAAAGTAGTGAAACTCAGTGAGAATAATTCCAAAGCAAAAAATGCAGTTTTGAATTCTCTCAGTGATACAGTATTCACCAAAGTTGCACATTGTAAATCCGCTAAAGAGATTTGGGACAAGCTTCAAAATATTTATGAAGGAGATACAAAGTTCAAAGCAACAAAGCTTCAAACTTATAGAGTTTAGTTCGAACAACTAAAAATGAAGGAAGATGAAAATATTGTAGCCTACTTCTTACGAGTCGATGAAATAGTGAATGCAATCATAGGATTGGGAGAAGAAATAGAAGAATATGTAATTGTTCAAAAGGTACTAAGATCTCTCCCTATGAGATTCAACCCTAAGATATCATCACTAGAAGAAAGATCTGATCTAAACTCAATAATCATGGACAAAATGCATGGAATCTTCACAGCATATGAAATGAGAACTAGATAGGAAAATCTATATGTAAAAGAAGCAGCCTTCAAAGCATCCAAAAGATCAATGCAAAAGAAATAGCAACAAGAACAATATAGCAACAGCAGTGACATCTTGGAAGATGATGAAGAAGTTGCCAACTTTGTCAAAAGACTGAACAAGGGAACCAACAGTAGGTATAGAGGTAAGATTCATTTAATTTGTTTTAACTGTGATGGTATTGGTCATTTTGCTAACAAATGTCCTCATAAGAAAAAGAGAAATGATGAAGGTTACTCAAAAGGAAAACACACATATAAAGGCAAAATAACTACAAAGAAAGTTTTCAAGAAAAGCTTATGCACGAAAGAAGACAACTCATCA
The DNA here is from genome assembly GCA_009831015.1 of Picea engelmannii. Taxonomy (NCBI): domain Eukaryota; kingdom Viridiplantae; phylum Streptophyta; class Pinopsida; order Pinales; family Pinaceae; genus Picea; species Picea engelmannii. The sequence continues at coordinate 24,956 of ML784674.1, forward strand.
TCAGATGAAGATGAAATCAATGACAGTGAGAGAGGAAGAGTTATATTCACGGTAGTAAAATACTCTGACAAACAAGACTACGAAGAAGAATATCAAGAAGTCGAAGAAGAATATGAAGAAGTCAAAGAAGAAATTGAAGAGGTGGAAGGTGAATATTGAGAAGAATTAATGTGTGCCATAGAAGTTATCATAAGAGAAAATAAGAAGACCAAGAAACTACAAGAAAAACTAGACAAGAAAAAGGACACTCGAGAACTAGAACAAATGATCACAAAATTGAAGGTTCAAATAGAAGAAGATAAAAAAATTGAAGAAGCACTCAAAGAAAATCTAGAAGAAAAGGACAGGATCATTGGAAACTTGGAAGCAGAGATGCACTAAGAAAGGATATTCAAAATAAAAATATGTTGAATAGCTCAAAAGTTGTGGATGACATTATCAGCAGTCAAAAATCTCATCTTGACAAGACCGAACTTGGATACACTCAGACAGAAAAGGGATCAAGCTCTGAAACAATAGAGCAAAAAAAATATCCAAAAATCTATGCAGAAACAATCAAAGGGGATAGAAGGATATACAATGAAGATTACAGAGATACTCCTCCACCGAGAACAGTCATATTCTAGAATCAACAACCAATAGATAGGCTTCAAGAAGAAGAAGGATTCATAAGAGCACCTCCCTTTAGAAGATCCTCAACTCCCAGGTATCAAACTATATTTTTTGGTTTATGTTATGCATGTAATAATTTTGGACATAAAGTTGTGAATTGCAAAGCTGACAATAGGAACAATAACAACTTTGAGAGTCATACACAAAGGGGTTATTCAAGAAGACCTAGTGAAACACAAAGAAGAAGTTACAACAGATTTGAATCTTTGAGCACTGAAGTGGAATGTTACAAATGTAACATTTTTGGACATGTGACCAAAGATTGCAGAATGACAGTCCCTCCTAAAAAACCTTAATAGAATAACAATTGTCACAGATAGGAACATCAGAAAACGACATGGATAAGAAAGCAAGATCAGTATAGCAATGAAGAATTTGCAATCTCTCTACAAGATAAGTAGAAGAAACGTGGTTGGCATGTTTATAGTGGGTGTTCAAAACACATGACAGGTGATAGAGACATGTTTCTTACATTACGAAAGTAAAGAGATGGATCAGTCTCCTTCAGAAATGATGATTCATCCAGAATCATTGGAAAAGGCACAGTCTGAATTGGGAACAAGAATGAAAAGGAAGAAAATTTTCAACTGGTAGAAGATATGAAACATAATCTTCTAAGTGTGAGTCAAATGTGTGACCAAGGTCATAAAGTTACTTTTGATTCACAAAAGTTTGAGATAAGAAAAGAAGGTTCAGGGAGATTGGTTTCTACAGTTGCAAGAACTTCAAGCAACATATATGTGTTGAGTGAAATTGGAAATGAAAAATGTTGTCTAGGAAAGGAATATGAAAGTTGGCTATGGAACAGAAGAATGGGTCACATGCATTTTGATAACCTTATCAAAGTCAGCAAAAGATAAGCAGTCAGAGAAATACCCCATATCATGAAACCAACCAACACTTTATGCAAGCATTGTCAACAAGGAAAGAAAACAAAGACCAGGTTGAAATCAAAGGAATATTCAATGACAAGACCACTGGAAATTGTGCATACTGATCTAGTTAGACCAACTAAAACAAGGGGCTTAAAATGGGAAAGATACTTTATGTTATTAGTTGATGATTATACAAGAATTACTGTAGTTTGATTTCTCAAGAATAAGTCAAAATCTTTTGAAAACTTCAATATCTACAAGGAAATGGTTGAAAATGAGATGGATTCAAGAATCAAATGCTTGAGATCTGATAATGGAGGAGAATTCACCTCAAAGGAATTTATGGACTACTGCAGCAATCATGGAATAAAAAGGCAATTATCCATTGCTAGGACACCTCAACATAATAGAGTTGTTGAAAGAAAGAACAAGATAGTATAGTAAATGGCTCGAACAATACTAATGGATTCAAAATTGACAGATATTTTTTGGACACGGGCAGTGCATACAGGAGTTCACATTCAAAACAGATTATATGCTCTGAAACAACAATGATAGAACTCCTTATGGGCTATGGAAAGGAAGACTAGCAAATGTGAAGAACTTCAGAGGTTTTGGAAGAAAATGCTATATCAAAAGAGAAGATGGCATAATGGGAAAGTTTGACTCTCGTGAGGACAAAGGAGTACTTGTTGGTTACTCAAGTACAAGGAAAGCATACAAGTGTTACAATCTGAGATTGAACAAAGTTGTGGAAAGAATCAACGTAACAATTGATGAAACGGGCATACTGGAATCAAAGGAAAAAGAAAATGAGTCAATGGAACAACCTTTTGAAGAAGAAGCAGAAGATGAAAAATAAGTAGAAGAGGAAGATGAAGAGAATTCGAAAAAAACAGAAGAGCAAGTTCGGCAAGTGTCTCCAAAGACACCTAGTAGACGAGTACAGAAGAATCATCCTTCAGATCAGATTATCGGAAACAAAGATGCAGGAGTTGAGACTAGAAGAAGAATTTGTTCACCAGAACAAACACACCTAGCACTCTTATCTACAATTGAACCAAATTGTTTTGAAGAAGCCGGAAAGGATAAATTTTGGAATAAGGCCATGGATGAAGAATTGGATCAAATAGAGAAAATTGACACTTGGGACTTGGTTCCAAGACTAAAGAATAAGAATGTGATCGACACAAAATGGATTTTTAGGAATAAATTGAATGAATATGGATAGGTTACAAGGAACAAAGCTATATTGGTATGTAAACGATATGCACAGATTGAAGGAATCGACTTTGAAGAGACCTTTTCCCCAGTTTCCAGAATGGAAGCAATCTATTTTCTTTTAGCTTATGCATGCTCCAAAAATATTAAAGTGTATCAAATGGATGTAAAATCAAATTTTCTGAATGGGGAACTTGAAGAAGAATTCTACATTGAACAACCAAAAGTATTTTAGTTGTCAGAGAATGCAGACTATGTGTGCAAATTAAAGAAGGCCTTGTATGGTCTAAAACAGGCTCTTAAAGAATGGTACTCTGGATTGGATAAATATCTACAGCAAGCAGGATTCAGAAAAGGAAGTGCGGACAACAACCTCTACATCAAGGTAAGTCAAGGTAATATTTTATTAATTGAAGTTTATGTTGATGATATTATTTTTAGTAGTGATGATGACAGGTTAAGCCAGAAATTTGCAAAGGATATGCAGAATGAATTTGAAATGTCATTACTTGGAGAATTATCCTTCTTTCTGGGACTTCAGATACATCAAAGCAAACAAGGAATTTTTATTTCTCAAACCAAGTATATCAGATAAATGTTAAAGAGGTTCGGAATGGAAGATTGCAAACCAGTTATCACTCCCATGCAAACTAGTTGCAAGTTAAGCAAAGATGATGATTCAAAGTCTACAGATCAGAGGCAATATAGGTCAATGATTGGCAACCTACTATATGTGACAGCATCTAAATTAGATTTAATGTAGGCAGTTGGACAAGTGGCACGATTTCAAGAAGCACCAAAGGAATCACATGTATTAGCAGTGAAGACAATTTTCAGATATCTCAAAGGAACAGATGAGTTTGGATTATGGTATCCAAAAGGAAAGGATCTATCTCTTATTGCCTACACAGATGCAGATTGGGCAGGTTGTATTGATGACCAACGAAGCACCAGTGGAGCAACGTTCTACTTGGGTGAGTGTTTAGTATCATGCTAAGAAAGAAACAATCATCAATATCTCTATCTACAACCGGGGCAGAGTATATTGCAGCAACATCATGTTGTACACAGGTTCTTTGGATGAAACAAACTCTGATAGATATACAGGTTGAGTATGATGAGCCCATTTGAATCTATTGTGATAATACAAGTTTCATCAGTATCTCAAAGAACCTAGTGATACACTCCAAGAAAAATCACATTCCAATCAAGTATCACTTTCTATGGGAGCAGGTTGCAGATAAAAACATCAGTGTTGAGTATGTGGGCACAAAAGAACAAGTGGCAGACATCTTTACAAAACCACTTCCATGCGAACCCTTTGAGTATCTTCGCTAGAGACTTGAGAATATTGAATACCTATAGGTGTCTGAGGTAACCAAATGATATCTAAGATGAATTTCTAAGGGAAGGTGAAGAAAAGAAGGCCGGAATTCAAGGAAGGATAAATTCTTTTGATGATGCTTTCTAAGGTATGTTATTTACAGGTCATCTCACCATTTTCGCAATAAAAAAATTTATAGAATGATTAAGACCGTGAAATTTCTATGTCATTGAGGACACATATCCAGGTATATTTGGTAAAAAATTCATCTTGTGGGTCGTTGTAGTTTTTGAGTTACACTCCGTGGAAAATAGGGTTTGTGGCTAGTCTTGAAACTAGTAAAAAACAAGTGTTTCAGGTAAAAATGTCATAACTTATTCATAACAGATCCCAATTCAGTAATACCAAATGTGTTGGTTATATTATAGTATGTAGTATGTTTTGTAATATTTTCAGATCTATTTAACAAATATTCTGTGTGGGGCACTCTCTACAAGGTCGCTCTCTAGAGTAAGCCATAATTCAACGAGGTATGCCATTTTTTCTATAACTCCTTTTCTGAGAGGCTCCAAGTAGTGACACCTAGAGGAATTGCATAAAACACACTTAAGAAAATTGTGTATCAATTTTAGATCTTTATTCATTACAGGTACAAAGTTATGATTATTTCAAGTTGGGTTTTTTGACTAATCCAAAACTAGTCATGTGAGACTAAAGAAAAGTTTGATGAAAATTCTAGTCTCTTGTTGTTAAAGTTAAGGAAGGTTTGTAGGTATGTTATCGTATACACCAGATTTATTACAGAGTTACAAATCACATTTGGATGATGAAATTGATGAGGGCTTTGTGTTGAGGTACAAGTTGGGTACATGGTTGAGACAAGTAGTTGATGAGTTGGCACATACATGAGGTGTATAGTTGATGATGTTGGTACATATTTATGAGTCATAGTTGATGAGTACTTGACACATGATTGGTACATACTTGGTACATTGTTGGTTGCACTTGTTTATGGTATAGGTTGATTACATATTGTTTGGTATAGGTTGGTGCATGGTTGATGCACTTGTTTATGGTAGAGGTTGGTGCATATTTGATGAACTTGTTTATGGTACAGGTTGATTATAGGTTGAGGTAGAGGTTGATGCATGTTTTATGCATGATTCAGGTTTATTGGTACTGGTTTACGGTGATATATCTCACATTGATAGTGTAACAGTGGTTCCATCATTCTACTTCTACTTCAGGGCAGTTGGACAGGGAAAGGACAAGTGGTTGTAGCCACCTTCCGGTTGTAGCTAGAGAACATAGGGGGTTGTAGCCTCCTTCTTGTTGTATCCAGAGAATTGGATAGTTGGATCTTCCTTCAGGTTGTATCCTGAGAAACTAGGGGGTTGGAGCCTCCTTCCAGTTGGAACTGGAAAACAAAGGAAGTTGGTGCTTCCAATGAATGTAATTCTTCAAGACATATAAGAAAAAGAATTAAGTGGTTTTCTCCCGCTTTGGGTTTCTATGTAAAACATTGGTGTACTGTGTATGTGTTTGATTGTTCATCTCTTATTGCTCATTATTTGATAATAATTCTACATTAATATAACACTTGGAATATTTGGTTAAAAAGGATTATAATTTCGCTATTACTAATTCACCCCCCCTCTCAGTAATCCAACATTCTAGTGATCCAAAATTGTTATAGTTTATGTTATATGCTTCATGAGGCTTTCTGAGATGATTAATTCCAAAGTGGCCTTCATAATTGCTGATGTTTGTAGCATAGGATTCGCAGTTTATATTTTTGTGCCCAAAATTGTTAAATGAATAACATAAACCAACAAAGATAGTTTGATACTTGGGATATCTTATGAATCGTATTGTTCTTCAATAGTTTTCTTCTTGATTTATTTCCATGGTTGACTATTAATTCAGAATCATGGGTCTTATAGATGGTGTCGTCCTTTTTTAATCTTCTTCTTGAGTTATTTCATATTCCTGATTGTTCTCATTTGAAGGCTTGCATTCTTCCTTCTTGGTGGATCCTCTGGTGATTTTTGCATAAGTATTTTGTTCTACTTACTCTTCTATAGTCATAGAGCTCAAACCCTTCTCTACATATGTTTGGTTGTATCCCAGTCCAGACCTATCATGATATGGCCTTTGAGAATTGCTAATTTCATTTAGTATTTTGGTGTTGTTTTGTTGCATGTCTCTTTTCTGAAGTTCTTTCCTTAGAGAAACTATTTATGTTTCCAAGTTCTCCTTCTCTTTATCCTTTTCTTATAGTTGGATTTTGAGTATTTCTTCAATCCTTTTGGCTTCTTCCACTTGGAATTTTAGGTTCATAATCATATGATAATCTTCTTCAGAGTTAGGAGTTTGAGAACTTTCTTTTAGCTTGAGTAATTTTCCCTTGAGCGATTTTTTTTTTCTTCCTCTCTTTCTTTACTTCACTTAAGGTGTTGATTAGTTTTGCATAAAGATATACCTCACCTTCTTCTTCATAATCCTCTTCATCATTTTCAAAATTTATAAAGAGTACATTTGCTGATTCACTGTCCTTATCATCATCCTCATCCGATGAGGAATTGTCCTCCTTTGAGTAGTGACTTTTCTTGAAGAATTTATTTTTGTTTCTTCTCTTGTCTCCCCTTTTATATTTATTGTCTTTCTTGGGAGATTCTTCTTCATCACTATCTAAATTATTAACATAAGGACATTTAGAAGAAAAATGACCCATTTTACCACAATTAAATAATATTAATGGAAGCATACCTTTGTACTTGTTGGTTCCTCTCTTCAACTTCCTTACGAAGTTGGATATTTCTTCATCTTTGTCTGAATCATCACTACAGTTGTAGCTTGGCTTTGAATTTTTGTCGTTATTCTTCTCCTTCTTGGGTGATTTATCTTGTTATGTTCTCATTTCATAAGCTATCAGGATTCCATGTAACTCGTCCATGATCAGGATAGAAAGATCTGATCTTTATTCTAGGGTTGAAACTTTAGGATCAAATCTCATTGGAATAGACCTTGGTACCTTTTGAACAATTACTAGTTCTTTAATTTCTTCTCCCAATCCTTTAATAAAATTTACTATTTCATCAACTCATGGAACGTAAGTTGCAATATCTTCATCTTCCTTCATCTTTAGGCATTCAAACTAACCTCTATAGGTTTGAATCTTGGCCCCCTTTACTTTATCATATCCTTCATAAAGATTTTGAAGTTTGTCCCAAAGATCCTTTGCAGTATCACAGTTCATAACTTTGACATATATTGATGTATCAAGGCCATTCAAAATAGCATTTTTATCCTTCAAATTGTTTTCACTAAGTTTATTTATGTCTCTATCAGTTGGAGTAGTGGTAGGTGTTGTGTATTCATCTACTACTGCTTGTCGGACACCAAATACCTTTGTGTGTACATATGTTTTCATCCTTCTTCTCCAGAAGGAATAGTTTTGTCCATTAAACTGTGGTAGTCCAATCTTAGTGTACTCCATGAGCTTCCTTCCAATGATTAATTTTTTTCATGAAGGACCTACTCTACTACCAATTGTTGGAATACTGAGAGGGGGGGTGAATTAGTATTATGCAATTTTTACCACTTTTAATCAGAATATCAACAATTATCACGTATGCATTCATTTAAAATTTCATGAACATATAACCATAAACAGAACCATTCAACAATATATCACATCATACATAGTGCATAAGATATTTTACATGGAAACCCAAAGGGTAGAAACCCATGGAATGATTTCTTATATATCTCAAATATTACATTCATAGGAAGCACCGACTTCCAAATTCTCCAACACCAATTGGAATGAGGCTCCAACCCCCTATTTACAGGTTCCAATCTGAATGAAGCTACAACTCCCTAAATTCTCCAGCTGCAACTAGAAGGATCCTCCAACCTTAAGGAAGTTCCAACTCCCTATGTTCTCTGACTCCAACCAGAAGGAGGCTACGACCCCCTTTCCTTGCCCCGTCTATCCTTCCTGAAATATAAATGTAGACTCAATCTACCACTGAAATTGTCACTGATAAACAACATGTCACTAATAAATCAACTTGGAACTACCTCTGTCACTATCACTAGATCAAACTCATAATCATATGTATATCTCATGCCAAGATCACCAAGAACGTCAACACCCCATATGACCAAATTCACCAATATGTTCATCTAACAATGTACCATAAATATGCCTCTAGTATGTGCTAAAACATCAAAGATATTCCTCAATCAATATGCCAATACATGCCTCAAACCGTGTACCTAAGTATCCATAATATACCTCAACCATGTGCCAATCATATGTGCCAATACATCCAAAATATGCCTCGAGCATATGCCAAACATCCCCAAGACATGCCTCAAACATGGTTCATAGCATTAAGATATAACAATCAAAATCATGTATACAGACATACCTCACATCATGTAACAACATTGTTGCATCATCATACCTTGTTGCATCTTGGAACAAGCATCCCCTTTACTTTACCTCAGCTTTGCTACCTTAGATTTTCCAATATATCAAGTGTTCATTAGATAGATATTCAATGAACTTGTGTGTATAAATGAGATACTCTTGATGTGTATTTATACTTTTCAAGTGACTTCTTTTGGGGATAAATTGTAATTGTTTTACCCTTTTTCATGATTTTAGGCTCAACTCATTTTTCTTGCTACAATTGTTTTACCCTTTAATTAATGATTGTTTTACCCTTTTTCCTTATTTTAGGGTCAACTCATTATTTCTTGTTACAACTATTTTTCCCTTTAATTAATGACTTGTAACTTCTTGTTGCAATCATTTAGGGCCTTCTTAACTTTTAGGGTCAACTCATTATTTCTTGTTACAATTGGTTTACCCTTTAATTAATGACTTGTAACTTGTTGTTGCAACCATTTAGGGAATTCTTAACCATTCTTTGGGGATTTCAACTCCATGAGGACATAATACTCAACCATGAGGAACCACGTGGTGTACCACCTATCATTGGAAATAGAATGACGAGGATTGGACATCTATGAGGGTCTTCCATGTACTTGTAATGTTTTTCAACCTCATATTCCTCACCCAACTTCGGGCCTCGTGACCACACCTTCGGGCTTCTTGTATACTTATTCAAAGCATCTTCCTATTAGGGCCATGCTCAAAGTTATGCCATAAGGGGACCACATTGGATACTGCTTCAATTATACCCATTACTTCTAGAGACTTATAGACTTATTCTAAAGTTGACATCAATGAAAATCAATCTTTCAACAAGGACACCCATGGGAATGGGAGAAATGGAGAAGTGTAATGCATGAGGCTCATTAATGCAAGTGAAAAACTATGAGGATATCAATATTATGGGATAAATAGGCATTAATTCCAATATGTAAAGTGTGTTAAACTAGATCAACCCATTTAAGGATGAACACTCATGTTCTGGTGAAGGCAATAAACTATTTGGAGGGTCCAACCATTCACTAGAATGATGACAACCATATGGAAATTTTTGGGGGAAGAAACATGTGAAAAAACAATGTATTAGAGGGATATACTAAACTAGTTTCCAATTGAATGGAATTATACCTATGATAGATCCACCTAAAATGGTAAATGGTGGAAAAAACGGCTTCCCCAAAAAATCATGTACATAAAAAATAAATGCATTGAGTTAGATGTTAAGCATAGAATGTTTTTAAGTAGAGTCCATTAGTTGTTTCTCTAGTTGGCTCCCCATCATGGTCTATCAGTTTGTATGCCCTCTTTTCTAAGAAGCGTGTCACAATGTAGGAACCCTTCCATAAATATTCAAACTTCATAAGACCTAACTTTGTTTGGTATATTCAAACAAGAGAATAAGGTCACCTTCATAAAAATATTAGAAGATAACCTATAACACCCTCAGTGACCTGCTAGGAAATGTCACTTAAACACTTTATTTCTCTTATACCATTTTACCATCAATTCAACCAAAATTTCTCTGATACAAATATAACACTAATTAAAACATGAAACTACACTCTGCAATGCATGGTTATGTACATATTCATAACAGAAATATGCATGTAGCATAACATAATTAAACCCGTGAAAACATATGCATAGTTATTACTGAAAATATGATTTAACACACAAATTGTCACTTATCCTTGAATAAATGACACAAATTGTGTGTAGACCTTCCACATTCCTCCCATCCTTAGACCGCAATGTTCATAAATCTCAACAATGGGTCACCCCTGAGCTGGGGATAAACTCCACTTGGGTAAGGATTCCCAACCAGGATAAAGTATCTCACTAAACAGAAACTCGGTCACAGGTAAGTCAGTCATGGGTGACTCAATTATAGGAAACTCCATCAAAAATTAAAATTCACACTGACAGCCTACAGCCTCTCATTCCCCACGTGCATATCCCACCCCAGGAAGTGTGCCCCTTCTCTGCTCAAAATTCCTTCGATTTCCCCACTTCCCTTTTGGGGCTTCAGCAACAGGCCAAAAAATAATTTCCAGAGCCCTGTCACTACACTTTGGCACCTCAAAAAATAATTCCCAACAACTCTCTCACTTGGAGAGAATGCATTGTCTCACGAGCCTGACAACCCACCTCTTTAGTCTACCTCTCCAAGATAAGTCGTGTACAGGTATCTGCGATAGTAATCAACGAAATTATAATCACAGTACTATTAGGGTTCCATGACAACAACAGTCAGGTTCAGCTCACGATTCAGTTCTATGATAGAACACTCAGGTTCAACTCATGGTTCATTTCTATGAAAAAAAAATCGGGTTCAACTCACATCTCATGATGGTCGAATCATGAAAGATGGAAAAATTAAAAATTACCATAATGGACTAAGTCCAAACTATTTGACTATGTGTTCCCAACTTGACACTTGTCATGTTAAGAACTTCCTTTTATCCCCGGCATGTTCCCAACTTGACACTTGTCATGTTGAGAACTTCCTTCAGTCCACTTGTCACCTCCTTAAGACTTAGAATATAATAATATCCTTAATTTATACTTTTTAAGAAATATTAATATAATATTCCTCACTTTATAATTTTAAAGAAATATTAACATAATATTCATTTTTGGGTTTAAGCCCCCTTAACCTCAGCTAGTGGAGATTAAGCCCCCCATTCTCTTTTATGTGGTCGAACTGCTATAGGGATGTATTTTCAATAAATTTGAATGTGATTACATTTACAATATAAATACAAAAGTACTAATCTTTTGCATCTAGGCTCACCAGCTTCAAATATACAGACCGTGCACTAAAACCAGTGTTCGTAGAACTTCTGGGTTGTGTGCACTCTTCCATCAATGTACCACCCTCTCATACTTACACAAGTGGATATTACAACATGACATATATATGAAAGGCTCTCTAACCTCCAAAACATGTGTGCTAAATCCAGGGTTGTGCGCCTTTTCCTTCAGTGCACCATCCTTTCGCACATACACGTGTGTGTGTTGCATACATTAACTTGTTTCACTTTCAATGTGCCATTCATGTATACTTACACATGTGCATGCGAAAACATTACATTGTGCATTGTATCATTTTAGAGTTGTGCGCACTTCTTCGGTGTGAGATTCTCACACACTAACTTAATTCATGCAAAAATAAACCAAAAAACTTGTTCCATCAGATCACCAGCTTATAAGTAAAGTATAGTTACATTTATATGTACACTTGGGGATCAGCCTAGGGTTATTACAATCCCCTCTTATACTAATATTTATTAAAAATTATAAAGTAAGGATATTATTATATCCTAAGTCCTAAGGAGGTGACAAGTGGACTAAAGGCATTTCTCAACATGACAAGTGTCAAGTTGGGAACATGTTGGGGATGAAAATAAGTTCTCAACATGACAAGTGTCAATTTGGGAACATGCAGTCAAATAGTTTGGACTTAGTCCATTCTAGTATCTTTTCATATTTCATCTTTCATGATTAGACCATTATGAGTTGTGAGTTGAACCCGAATTTTATGTCATAGAGTTGAATCATGAGTTGAACCTAAGTATTTTGTCATAGAACTAAACCATGAGCTGAAACCGACTCTTTTTATCATGGAACCCAACCAGTATTGTGATCAAAATTATGATGATTTTTGTCAAAGATACCTGTACATGACTTATCTTAGAGAGATAGACTGAAGAGGCAGGTCGTCGGGCCTGTGGGTTATTGGACTGAAAAGGCAGGTTGTCAGGCCCATGAGACATTGCATTCTCTCCATGTGAGAGAAATGCTATGAATTATTTTCCGAGGTACCAAACTGCAACGATAGGGTTCTGAGAATTCCAGTCTAGCATGTTGTTGAAGCCTTGAAAGGGAAGTGGGGAATTCGAAGGACTATTGAGAAAAGAAGGGGCACACTTCCTGGGGTGGGAAAAACAAGTAGGGAATGAGAGACTATAGGTTGTCAGTGTGAATTGGCATCTCTGATGGACTTTCTTGTAATTGAGTCACCCGTGACTGAGTTACGTCTGACTGAGTTCCTATTGAGTGAGATACTTTAGCCTGGTTAGGAACCCTTACCCAAGTGGAGTTTACCCCAGCTCAGGGGTGACCCACTGTTCAGATTTATGAATAGTGTGGTCTAAGGCTGGGAGGAACATGGAAGGTCTACACACAGTTGGTGTCATTTATTCAAATATAAGTGCTAATTTGTGTGTTAACTCATGTTTGTAGTAATAATTATGCATCTATTTTCATGGGTTTAATTATGTTATGCTACATGTATATTTATGTTATGAATATGTACTTAACCATGCATTGTAGAGTGTAGTATCATGTTTTAATTAGTGTCAGAGTTGTATCAAAGAAATTTTGGTTGAATTGTTGGTAAAATGGTATCAAAGAAAGAAATTTTTTAAGTGACATTTCCTAGTTGGGGGTGTTATAAATTGGTATCAAAGCCCAATTTTCAACATTGATCCTGGAAGAACCGAGTTAACATCTTGTTGAAGCAGGTTTTCACAGTGAATTGAATTCGGAAGTGGTTGAATTTCAAGTGACAATGCATCCATGACGGAAATTTGAAGCACTTGAGAGAAATTGGGTAAAAGCCCCAATTTTTTATGTTAAATTCATGAATAATTTGGGGGAAATTTGGTTAAGTATTGAGATATTCCTTAATTTTAATCCATTTTTAAGGAAATTTAGATAAGAATTGATCAAAATTTAAGTTACAGAGAAGCCATGACAGATTGGGTGGAATTCGTGGAATAGGATTTGCAATTTGTGAAGGAATTTGGAAGAATTCACTCCAAAAATGTCAACCAGTGGTGCACACAAGAATTTGTTGTTGCAGAGGTTTAATTTGGATGTATTGGAGTGAAATTGAAGAAATTTCATAGTTGCAAAAATTCCATGGTGGAAATTGGGTGACCATTGAGAAAAATCCCCAATTTCTGCATCAAAATCTATGAAAAATCAGTTAAGTTTCGGGAATAGTGTGTGCACTAAGTAGTAATGAAGAGAAAAAGAATAAGGTGTGCAGGAGTGCACATTAAAAACTGAGTACTACACTGTGTGGAGTCATTGCTGTGGAGAAATGAGGTTGTGCAGGTGTGAGCATTGAATGTTTGTCATTGCATAGAAAATAAGGGTGTATATGGTATGTGCACTAAAGTGTGGCACTGTGCCATGTATAATGAGTGGCGTGTGTAGAATATAGATGTAGAGTAAAATGTGTTGAATTTTGGCATCATAAATTGCAAGGATTGTGGCGCACGATTAATAATTTGATGTGCAAGGTGTATGCTTGATATGATTGACATAGCATAGTTCGAATTATTGGTGCACGTGCAACATTGGTATGGTATGCATGCATGTTGAATTTTCATGTAGCACAAAGGAATAGTTATTGGTGCATGGTGTGAAGGTAATAGTACGTGCAGAAAATCTGTACATGACACCCAAGAGTGTCAGGTAGAGTAATGGTGAGCGACATAATAATGATGTGCAAAGAGTATTAGTTTGTAGTATGAACACACTAAACCCTGGCATTATGTAGTATAGTTCTTGCAATCTGTGCAGAATACCAGTGCGAGGCACAAATGACGTGTTCAGTATATATTGGTACGTGACTAAGTATCAATGCACAACACAAAGGTTGTGCTCTGTTAGCTCTCTGTAAACTTCTCTCGGCTGAGAAACGAATGACAAAGGAAACCTATAAACCAACTTTGAAACCCAAAACTAGCCTTTCGGACCTGGAGAGGGCTCTCTCGAGAAAATTTGTCTCGGTACAGGATATGGATTTGAGTTGTCAGCTAGATTTAACACCTTTGAGTAATAAGTTCTAGTTCTATTGGTGCAATAGGGTAAGACCTTACACCATGGAATCGGTTCGAGACAACAATAGAAACAAATGACTCAGTAACTGAACTTGAGAGGATAAAGGCTAAGCAAGTAACAGTCTTCAGTGTAAAATCGAGTGTGTGGTGAGGGGAGAAAACACATGAAGCAACTCAGAGCACCGTTGACGATGAATTCAAAGTTCACTTAGAAGAAAACGATTTTTCTAAATGGCGTGAATCCCAGGGCATTGTGCACTGAATCTCGGGTTCGAAAATACATTCCTATTTAGACAGAAATATATATGAATAAAGAATACAGGAAGTATGTACGCAAAGAAAGAAAAAAATACATCCAACTACTACAATTAGAATATTTTCATCAAAGCTTCAGGACCTTTGCATTAAATTTCGATCAAGCTCAAACAACATTCAATAGTCACTATCTACACTAATTTTCCAACCAACCCAACTTATAGTGAAACGATCAAATATATAGACAAGGGCACCGCTTGGGCTACCTTGCTCTCTAGCTACTATCTCTAGAATTTAGGAAACTGATTGTTCTATGCTAAATGACTCTTCTCATGATGCCTTTCAAAAAATAGAAAACAACTGCATATGGTTGCATCATGACTGCTTGTATTCAGCCATGGGGATTCGGTTATCGGCAAGGTATCATCAAGGGGAGAGTGATGTGTCAATTCCTTCCTTAGAAAATATATTTGAAAGATCGATTATTCTGTGAGACTCCATCCATCCACTGTAACAGCCCTGATTTTTGTCGCGCACTCATTTGTTGGGATGCATTTGTGGAAAGTGGCTGATGACTATGTGTCCTTTACCAAAATGAAAAAATCGTCTAAAGGCAATGCCTCCTTCAAAACTATCAATATCCGCACTCCGTTTCAGTATATGAGAATGAACTCAGTTAATCATGTTTTCTCTGCACACAGGCAAGAGCTGTGCAGACTGTCTCCTCGGTCGCTTCACATTCTTTGAACTACTTTGCATTCCTTTCTTCTGATAGCCTTTGTGTTTCACGCAGTTGTACGATTGTATATTGTGCCTCTCTGAATTGTCTCTTGAGCCACAACACGTTTCTGATGCAGGAGCATCCGCACCTCGTCACGCGAGGCTGCATTTAGAGAAAGGAAAGGACCGCAGGGTGACGCCAGCATCACGGTTTTGACCATTTTGATGAGCGTCGCCATTTACATAAAAGCCTCCATATTTAGGCATACTTGTATACTGAAATAGACCGGGAGTAGATGAGCTCTCGTCCTTGAACAACAGAGGCACTTATTAGATTTAATGCAGAGAGAGTAGATTTAGTGCAGGTAGATAAGACCATTAAGTCTAGATTTGACAATTTAGCTTTTGAGGGGGAAAACATGATATAGACACCCTCCTTTGTATTATTGTAGAGTCAGTATCAACATTAGTATTGAGGAGAAGGAAGGAGAACAAACGGAGAGCTGGTGGAGAATCCCCATGTACAGATATTGAATTAATAAAGGAATTTGATTCAGTTTCATGGTTGTGATTATTCTTTGTATACTGTTAAACTTTATGTTGTTGTATGCTTGCTTCTTGTTATGCTTTCATTATATATGCTGCATATGTGATCTCATGGTAGATTAGAAATCTGGGGGAAAGGAGAGAATGAGTTTTGCTTATTCCACTGATTGAACCAAGAGATTCCTGCATAGAGTGTAGTTGAGTTCTTCCGCATAGAGTGCGTAGAGGAGGTTCAATAGGAGAACTCTTACTCTCACCCACCAGGAGCGACTAAGTCGAATCCCATCCCATGGACGTGATGGTACTTTGTGTATTGTTTGGATTGTGCCTTTGTATCTTTGTTTCTGGTTATATCTTTCTTTCATATGCCGTGTACGTGATTATGTGGAAGAACTAGAAGTTGAGTGCCTGAGAGAATGAATTCAATTGTTTCTCTGCTTAAGTCAGGAGACTCCTGCGTCGAGTGTAGTTGAATACCTCCGCATAGAGTGTGTTGAGGAGGCTAAGCAGTTGAACTTTGGTTCTCTTTAACTCAGAGTCGTTTTGAGTTATTCGAGCCGTGCAGGTGAGTGCAGGTCAGATTGGAGTCTCAGAAGCAAGTCTGAGAACAGAGAGGTCGGAGTCCTGTGACGGGGACAGTGCAGAGTCCGGAAGGACTTCAACCCTGGAAAGCGTTGGAGGTTGAGCACAAGGAGTGTGTTCGAGAAATCTCTGAAAAAGTTTGAGTTGGCAAAAGCCCTGGAGGAATAGCACCTTAGTTTCCACTTGCATTGGATAAAGGTGGAGAACGGAGAAACTCTTCAAGAGGAAGAGAATCGACGACTTGAATCGTCATGGAGAATCACTGAGATCATGACCTGACTCGTAGGTCAAATGCATCGGGAGTTCGCGACGGAATATTCTTGGTTCTTACAGGGTGAGGTCACAAGGAGGCGAAACGCGACGTCCCGGAACGTTTGCATGATGTATGTCGGGATTTGATGACGTGACAAGTGATCTCGGGATATCGGATCTCGGAGTTTGGAGGCCTCAAAGTCTGACCCCGGAAGTGACGAGTGGGCGAGGCCGCGAGTTTTCGAGTCATCGGCATCTCGGCACTTCGGGTCTCGGGGTTTGAGCATTCGGTGGCATAGAATCGTGAGTCGCGATAGCGCGAGGACCCGATATGCCGAGACAGGGTCAACGTTGACCGGAAGGATCGGGTCTCGGAACCCGACAGTCAAATTCCCTGTCGCGGAATTCGCGAAGCCGCGAAACCCGATCTTTCGTTAGAGTAAGGAGCAAGGATCGCCAAAAGTAACTATGGGTGAAGAACTCCCGAGGGAGTTGGAAGAGCGTCGACTCTTCGGGTCGTGGGGAAAGAGAAGGTCCTGGTGGGGCGACCGTGCCGCCGAGGGTGGGGTTGCGTCAGTTTCCTTCGTGGCCTTGTGATGCTGACACTTCAAGGGTCTTTGTTGCTAATTATCACCTCGATTCCCTGTTTTCCTGGTAAATCTCGGTGATAGCGAGTTGTGCTTGCTTCAACTCTTGGGATGATTCTTGAACACTTGTGCCTTTGATATTTGTCCTTCTCATTTTGTTCCATATTTCTTGACTTGTACCCTCAACATGTTCCAGTCGAATAGCGTGCACAAGTAATTCTTCGGCAGCCAATCTTTTGCGCAACTCGTTTTAGGACTCGGGTTTCTCTAGCTTCCTTGTTCTTCCTTGGCCTACCCCTTCTCCAGGGTATTCGTTGTTGGGAAGACAGGCCTTCCAACATCCTTCCTTCCTGAGAAACTTATTCAACTCCAACCTCTGTGTGGTGTGATATCATTATTTCCGCGGGTAGACGGAAATCTCCTTTGGATCCTTGGGGATACCTGTTGTAAGTAAGAACGAATCCAAGTCACTTTGGGGCTCGGCCCTAGCACTTCTACCACTTCACACAACCTTTATTATGTTTTGGGAGGTTTCCATGGTGCAACCCATATTTTTCGTATATATGGTGGATCTGGCAAAGGAACAAGGTGTAAAACTTGATCAACCTGGGCTTGCGAGAAAAAACTACAAACAGTGCACAAGCCTGTTTTGCAAATAGAATGTGTGTAGAACATCTGGAATTTATAACAGAGAAGATGGGAGGTGGAATCATGCCAGGGAACACTGAATTCATGGCGACTGGATGTTTTGAAACGAACTAAATATCTCCTATGGAACATCTGCGCGACGAGTATGTTTCAAGGCTTGTAAGGTACAACTGATAAAGGTTGTAGGACATACATGATATAAGCGTCATGATTTTCATTCTCCCAGCCTTCATATTGAGTTGATGATGATCACTTCACTTGCCGACGTGACTTCTATTAAACAACTTGCCTCGATCCGAGGCACGTAAGAACTTCCCTTATGACAGGATCCAACTCTTTTGGAACAGACTCGTACTTTTACACATGTTTGGACTCTAACATCCCTTCCTGACTCCAAGGGACAAGCGACCACTTGCTTGACTTCGACCTCTATGTTTTCCGGTCCCTGACCTTACATGCTTTGACACACGGACATAAACCCGACTAATATCATCTCTAACTAAAAAGGAAAATGATGGTGCTAATAGCTGGCTCCAATGGGGATGCTATCCTCCCAGCGAGGTAGAAAACAACGGTAGACCGGGTGCTTGACCATTGGGCCTTATTCAACTCTCAGACACTAAAATATGAAAAACAAACGCAACCTAAACCTATCGATGTAGTTTCTAACAAACTCAGCATAAAATTAGGGCCTTCACTTTGAGATTCAATTTTCTGCTGACATACTGACTTGAGACAAAAATAAAATGATTATCTACAATGACTTGTGACTTAAACAAATTTTATTGCACTAGATAGTGTTTGAGGAACCTGTCGTTTACAGGCCCACAACCAACGCACTCTCCATTTAGTTCTTCTATAAAATAAGCATTATTTCCGCGATATGCATCGATTTTGAATGGACCCGTCCAAAGATTATCGAACTTTCCATGCTTTCCTTTATCTTCATTTATCGTGTCCCATTTCAACACCAGATCTCCCAATTGAAACTCCTCTTTCTTAGAGTGCTTGTCAAAGGTTTTCTTCAACCTCTCTTGATGGATTTGTGATCAATTGTACATATGTTCCCTCATTTGTTGTGTGTGGATCAGCTGATTTATTCTCCTCTACATGTCATCTGGCTCGGCCTCCTTCTCTTGCAAAAGATTTATGATGGGAAACCCCAATGAGGTGGGGAAAATTACACCTGCACCGTAATACAATCTAGAATGGAGACGTTGAGATCGAATTTTTGGTGGTAACCCTGTCCTCCCATAGCACGTAAATAAGCTTTTTATTCCAAGCCTTCTTGTTGTCTTGCAGGAGCCTCTTGATGATCTTGGTCAAGCTTTGATTCGATGATTCTTCTAGCCCATTTCCTTGTGGGTAATACATTGTAGAACTCCCCAAGGTTATATTGTAATCTTGACAAAACTTCTCCATATTATTGGACTTGAATGTGGCCACATTGTCTGTTATGATCTTGATAGGGCATCTGAATATTGACAAGATGTTTGTCTCCAGAAATTGGATGATGACTGCATCGATAGCTTGCTTCATGGGGATCGATTATATCCATTTCATGAAGTATTATGTGGCCATGGGTATCCATTTGTACTGCGCTGAGAATGGTATATTTATTTCCCCTATGAAATCCAAACCCCACTGCATGAAAGGTGCTTCAACTGAGATCAGTTTTAGTGGTAGGGGCTGCAGCTTCCTTCTTCCATCGAAAATATGACAATTGTGGCAACTAGAAACCTCTTTGTATACATATGCAAAGATTGTATCCCAATAGTAACCTACTCTTAGGATTTTGTGTGCGGTGGTTTTCCAGTAGTGGTGTCCTCCACAGTCACCTTTGTGAAAATCCTCGATAGCTTGTTTCACGTCATTTTCCAGCAAACAACTCAACAATATCCCTTTAGGATCTTTCTAGTACAGTGATTTATCCAAAATCCAGAACTTGATGGATTTGAGCTTTAAAAATATAGCCTTGGTATTACTTAAACCCGGAGGGGATTGCATATTTATCATCACCTATATGATGTTTGTATACCATGGCGAATCAACGAACTTATGAGACACCTGCGTAGTTGTTTCTTTTTAAGGATTCTCTGACAGATCGGCAATTAAGTTGATTTACACAACATCATAGTCCGACTGCACCATTATATTTGCAAGGCCCTAGCCCTTAATTAGTTTCATAAAATTAATTTCAAGTTCATATTCCAACATGGTCGCTATCCACTTAACCCTCCTTCCCTTAGTGTCAGGCTGAGTCAAGATATCCTTGACTGAGTTGTTGGGTGCGTAAGCGATAACATGGGAGTGAAATATGTACGTTCTGAATTTGATTTTACTAAGGTGTATGCTTCTTTCTCCATAATTCCATACCTTACTACGGAATCCCTGAGCATCTTGTTGAATTAGGGTATAGGCTTCTCAAAGTTCTTATCATCTTTCTGTAACAGCACACCAGAAATTGTATGCTCTGAGCCGAACAAGAAAAAGATGAAGTCTTTCGTGAAGTCTGGGTTGGCCAACATGGGAGCTTTAGTCAGGGCCACCTTGATATCTTCAAATGATTTCCTGGATTTTGGGTTCCACTTGATCTCGTTCCCCTTCCTAAGCATGCAGGTGATATGTTTTATAATTTATGTCAGGTTCGGGATGAATCTTCTCAAGAAGTTTACTTTTCCTAGGAAGTATTTCACCTCCTTCTTACTGCGCGGAGTGTCAATTTCCAGGATTCCTTCAACCCTCCTGAGGTCTATCTTAATTCCCTCTTTCAAGATTATGTGCCCCAACAACTTTCCTCCTTGCATATCGAAATGTGATTTTTTTGGATTTAATGATATGTCGAATTTCCTTCACTTCTGGAAAACTTTCTTTAGGTACCTCAGGTGTTGTTCATTGGAGTCATAATATACTATGATATCATCCATATATATCACAATAAACTTTTCCTTTTTGTCAGAAAATGCTATGTCCATTACCCTCTGGAAGGTAGATTCGGCGTTCATCAGGTCAAAAGGCATCTTAGCATACATGAACGTTCCCCATGCTGTCGTAAAAGCCGACTTTTCTCTGTCATCTGGGTGGACCATGATTTGATTACAACCTGAAAAACCATCTAGCATGGACATATTCTAGGACCCTACCACCTTTTGCATCATTTTAGGGAGCGAGTAATGGTCCTTAAGGGACACTTGGTTTAAGTTTTGAAAATCCACACACAATCTTATTTCGCCAGTTTTTTTTCTTATAGGTACCAAATTAGCCACCCATTTTGAAAACCTTAAAGAAACGATAATCTTAGCTTCGAAGATTTTCTTTACCTCCTTTTCGATCAGCAGTAGTAGCAGGGGATTTATCTGTCTCAGTTTTTGTTTGAAAGGCCTCTGGTCTTCTTTGAGATGGATGACATGCTGAATCACTTTAGTGTCATACACCTTCAAGTCATCATAGCTCCAAGCGAAAACATCGGGGAAATCCTTCATGAGCTTGATGTAGTCTTGTTTGACCTCTGAACTAAGCGTTTTCGACAATTTGATTATTTTTGGGTTTTCCTGAGTCCCAATATTGCAGTCTTCAACATCCTCGTCCTTCACGAAGATCTTGGGATTTCTAGCCACGTCATTTTAGTCAAACAACTTTTCTAGCAGAACTAACCCCTTTGGGATGATGTTGTTTTTTAATTGTACTATGTCCCTTCTCGCTATCTAGTTCTGAAAAGGGTCATCATGACTGCACCCATCTACACTCCCATATTCATCGCAGAAGCATTCATCATCAATGTTTACGTTGGTGAACTCATCACTCAATTGGAGAAATCTCTCCACCTATTTATCGTCCTCAAACACCTGCCAATATTTGATATTATCAGGAACTGACAACCTGTGTTTGACTTCGATCTCGTATTTTTTGTTAGGGAAGATGGGAATTTTAAAAATAGAGGCCAAGGTGTCCAATGCATCAGCAATCTGATTTTTCCCCTCGGGATAACCGATAGATTATACTCTAATAATTCCTCGAGGAGGTCCAACACCAAGTTCCTGTACGCTCTCAGCCTGGGGTGTTTGGCCTGATATATACCTTTCACCTGATTTATAATCAACTTGGAGTCTCCGTGTATTGCTATCTTCTCCATGCCTAATTCTTTTAAAACCTTCAGGCCCAAAATTAGTGCCTCATACTCAGCCATGTTGTTTGTACAGTCGAAAGCGAGTTTGTTCGAGCAGAGTTTTGAGCCCACTTTGGGGGGGTTTATCCATACGCCATCCCCTACCCCTTCTTTGCTGACAGCACCACCGAAAATCATGTTCCATATCTCATTCTCTGTACGATTTCTTGAATCATCACATTGTTCTAGTTGTCGTGCGGCTTTATCATCGATGGTCATAACGACTGTCGGTTCTTCCTCTTCAAAACTAATTTCATTGTAGAATGTGGAGGAACTGGCATCAGTGTCGACTGAGTAGATAGGATGGTTATTCGGCTGCGTCTTACTACTTACCATATGTTTCAGTAGCACATATCTATATAATCGTCTATCCTATCCAATTATAGGAATGGTGGTGTATGACATGTCCATTTGTAGAGTCCCATTTAACTTTGCAGCCCACGACCTAGATAGTAGCATGCCAAAATTAGGGGGTACTTTTGCCATGATCACGTCCATAACCATTTTCTTCGAAGGAATTTTGACCAGTGACACAACCAAGTCTTTGATGAGACCCAAGCACTTGAATTTCCTCAAATCAAAAGAAAAAAGATCCTTATAGGGCCTGGTGATGTCCAAACCCAACTCGTCCATGATCACCTTTGGCATGATGTTGTGTGATGTGTCGGAGACCAGCATGGCATTATGCAGGGTCATGTCATGGAATTTAAGACTAACATGGAATGGGGGAATGTCCTCAGTATCGCTTGTCTCCTCTATGTGCGAACAAAACAAAATGGCAGGGTGATCGTCTTGGACGTTCAAAGTGTCGGGAGTTTGTCCCATTTTAAGCATTTTAATAATTTGCTCCTGATATTCACCCTTTCTGATAAGTTTGTTAAAAGGGACGGATATTTTGATCTTGGTCATTTCATGCTCAAATTTAAAGGCGAGACAAACCTTCTCTACCTCTTTTCCACACACTTCTCGGCTTATTTCCAGCACTTTCCTCGGTGCCTCCTCCTTTGACTTTTCCTATTCAGTTGCATCCTTGGTTGGGTTGTCTGGCTTCGGTCGACTTGTGGAAGGGGTGCCCACCGAAGTTTTCCTTATGGGATTTCTCTATTGTGGTTCAGTAGGTGCCTCCTTGCTCCTGAGGTTATATTTCCTCTAAAAATGCATGATGGAATTCTTATAACCTTACCTGAACTCTTATATTTCCCAGGACAGCGTGTCATCTGTCTCAAGCATCATATCTTCATTTTCGCTCATGTACTGATCATGTTCTCCCTTCGTCAAAAACATGCATGGATTCTTCTCATCACAACAATGTATTTGGTCTTCAAACATCTAATCGAAGTGCTCGTCCACATAACTATTTTAGAACAGAGGCCTTGTCTATTGGTCTCCCTGTTCTCTCTACTCCCTTTGTATGATCCGAGGGACTTGACCCCTTTTGAGGTTCTGATTCCTGGGCTGGGGGTCATGTTGTTCTCGCGCAGCGGGTCTGTTTCCCATGGAAATTATTTCCATTAGTTTCTCCATGGTCTTCATCATTAAGTCGAATTTATCATCCATGGACCTCGATGTCAATGGATGCACATCCCCTTAGTGTTTCTTATCACCTTTGTTGAATCCTTGTTTTATATTCCCCGACACCATCATGTTTACCTCGACTTCGATTATGTCGCTCATCATTGCATCTAGATTTGTTGATCTTCTTTCTCTCAACAGCTAGGCGAAATCACTATCGAAGGAGTCGGTGTATCACAATTGCATAGCCCCGAAGGGTGGCTAGAGTTCTATAGGAATCGAGTTATAAGCCTTCATGAAACGAGCTAAGAATTCTTGCACTGTCTCCTCCAGAACCCTCTTCATATTATTATACTATGTTAAGAGATGCAAGGGTTTCTTCTTGTCTCCCCATCTAGTAATGAAAGATGTTTTGAACACGATGAATTCTTGAATGCTTGTTGTAGGGAATATTTTGAACCATTTCCTCACCTCCCCCAAAAGGCTATGCACGAAAAACCTCATTTTTGTGTCTGCATAGTCCACCTCCTCTAGGTCGAATAAATAGTTGAACCAATCTAGATGCTTATGGGCTGAAACGTTCCCTTCAAAATACTAGAGAATAATTATTTGGTTGTAATTCTAAGGCAAATCATGCAGTTCGGTTGGTAGAACTGATCAAAATCTGGACCAGTGGTCAAATTTTAGCTCAAAAATCAAAGTTCTCGGAATTTCCTCAAAACAAACAGGTGCATAGCCCTCGTTGTCACAAACCCAACGCAACTCATTTGGGTTCAAATAGACATCGAATGAGAGAGATATCACGACCTATTCGAATCGCCAAACAGGTAAAAAAATTGTGTTGATTGTACAATCCGTACAGTCCATATACGCTGACTTGGCAGAGGGCGTATGATGACATGGCAGTTGGTGACATGGCATTCAATTATTGGCATGTGGTTGAATCATGATGCAACATGTGGCATTTAATGGACGAATGGTGTGGTGCCACGTGGCCCAGTCATGGGTTGCCACGTGGCACCGTTGTAATTGGTTGTTAGTTCAAAATTTTATGGAGTCCATGGGATTCGAACCCCCAACCTCCCCACCATGAAAAGATTTGGCAATGGCCGCCCTATCGGCATGCCATGCATTGTTACTTGTTAACTATATGTTTTAAAAATTATTTAAGTTTGAATGGTTGACATTTCGGCGGGGGGTCAAGCTGGGGCTTAGCCCTGGCCTGTGGTTGTATTATTCACCATATGACTTAACACATTGTGCATGGCATTGGAGTCTAGCTTGCGGTCGTATGCATTACCACATGACCCATTATATATATATGGAGGGCGCACGTTTTAAAACAAATTGCAAAGCCCATGGTTGTCTTGCATATCATATGACCATTGTATACACGAAGCGCGTGGGAGTTGGGGTTTGGTACATTTCAAATGGTTATCCCTTGGTTTTGGTGTTTACCATATGACCTTGCCAATTCATGTGCACAGGGTTTACTTTTTGGTTTCAATGGTTGTACAAAACGACCCGCCACTTGTCATTCATTCATTTGCCATTGTAAACTCAGCCCTTTTTTCGATAGCGCGTGGTCACATGGTGACCTTGTGACCGTGGTCTTGGCAGTTAGGGGATGGATGCACCCTAACCATCCTACAGTTTGAACAGTTTTGTGGTTATGTGCGTGTGCTAGGTTTTAGCACAAATTTGGAGCATGTTCTTGGTTAGAGTACACAAAGGTGCATTTTGGCGAACCAGAGACAACAAGCTTGAAGGAAGAGAATGGCAAGAGACCTAGCTTCTTCATTTTTTGGCCAAATGAGGTGCTGTAAAATCCCAGCTAGGGGTTTTTGGAAGTTTTGAATCCATTGGAATTATTTTCAAATCCATTTGAAGACTTATTTTGGAGGTTTTTAACCATTGAAGCTTCAGGAAGCTCCAGGGAGCTTGAAGCCCTCATTGTTTGAGGTCATGCTCAGATGAGCCTATGTTTGTTTTCTGTGATTGAATAATCATTTTTGGCTAATTAATATGCTCTGAACACTTTGGGATAGGTTTCAGATCCATTTGAATACTTTTACAGGTGTTTTTTCCAAAGAGAAGGTTAGGGAAGCTTAAGGCCACATGTAGAAGAGGTCATGCCCGAATGAGCCATGATCCGTTTTCAGAGTTCTATTAGTCATTTTTGGAATTTTTATGTATTTTGATCCCAATGGTACAGTCAGTATTTCCATTGGAGTTGAGCAGCAGATTGTAAAAGAATCTTTGACAAATTAATCCCAGAGAGCCAAGTCCATTGAAGGAGACTCAAGGAGATGTAGCCCAGAGAGGGGTGAACTCCTTTATCATGTTGTTCTTGTTGTGAGTGTTTGTTGGTTATTATTTGCTGAAAGTTATTTTTGTTGTTGTATGTAAACAACATATTTAATATTGCAAAGACCTCACACATAAACATTTAAAAGAAGCATGAAATTAACACATAATCTATCTTGCATATTTTAACACATGGAGCAAGGTCCTGTAAAGTTTTATTTTAATGAAGTAGAGGGTGCTTGCATAGCATAACAAGTCAGCCCACTATTTTTAGATCAGGTGGTATCAAAGCATATTTTGGTTTGCTCATGTGATTGCCATTGATAGCTAGAGTTTTAGCTGTTGGTATTTGTGCAAGTTTTATGTTGAAGTTTGATATCTTGCAAGGATGGAGGAAGCTTCAAACATTGATAGTTCTCATACATATTCTTTATCTAAGTTCTTTGACAAAGAGATGTTGAAGGAATTACTAACCATGAGAGATGTGGTGAAAGAGATGTGGGAAGATAGAAAGGAGAGCATTGACCTTGAAGAGAAGTTGAAGGCCATGAAGGAGGAGAAAGACCAGCTTCTTGAAAGGTTGCATGAGATGGAGACTCAACTCCATGAGACAAAGGAAACCCTTACCAAGTACATGCATGAACATGAGGTACGTAATGTTAGTTTATCTTCAAATTCCTCTCAAGATGAATGTTTTGGTGTTTTTGAAAATCACACAAGAGGAATAGGGTCCAAGTTATTGTTAAAAATGGGCTATGAAGGTAAAGGGTTAGGCAAGCATGCACAAGGCATTGTTGAGCCTATTGTTGTTGAAGAGAGACCCAAGAATTGTGGTGTTGGGTATGAACAAAGAGATGGAGCAAATTCCAAAGTTGAGGAGACAAGGGAAAAAGTTCCAAGAACAAATTTTGTTTCAAGTTCACCTCCTCAAGAAGGCTATAAAGGTGAAAGTTCAATAACTTTTGTTGAAAGTTAAATCCCTCCAGCATGCAAGGCTTGTATTCAAGATGAATGCAAATGTGTGAAACAAAAGAGTTTTGACAGTGATGAGGACAAGAACACTATTGTTGGTCTTCAAAGGAGAGCTTGTAACTCTTCAAATTCACCTCCTCAAAGAGGCAATAAAGATGAATGTTCAAGGTATAATTCTACTTATCATTCAATTGCTTTTGATTATGTTAAGCACGATAAATTTGCATGTAAAAATGGAAGAAAAAATCCATGTACATATTGTGGTTTATATAACCATCATGTTTCAAAATGTTGGAAAAGATTGGCCACTTTCAGGAAACTTTATAAGCAAAGACAACATGAAAAGAGGATGCAGAAGATTTGCACTCATTGTCAGAAGAGGGGTCATCTCATTGACCAATGTTGGACATTGCATCCAACCACTCATCCACAGCACAAGAAGAAGATGGATAAATATATTGGCAAGAATGGAAGAGGAGATTCCATCATCGATGTGTGTCAAGATGATTCACAAGAGGACGATTTCCAGTAGAAAAAGTCAGTGTTGAGTTGGCTTGGTAAGAAATGGTTGGATTTCTTGAGAAAGTAAGGCTTGCATTTTCTATTGTAGATGCATATTTCAGCCTTATGTATGCATTTATGTTGAGAGTATGAAAAGTTCCAGTAGTTTATCACAACTTGTATGATGCAAGTTGCATGTGAATGCAATTCGTTTGAAGGCATTCTTGTTGTTGCACAACTTCTCCAGGAGGATGTAAAAGTGGGGTATGATGTTCACTTGTTACAGCCATATATCTTTTTCATATTCATCTCTTATGTACCCACATGTTTCGGGTTTATGTACTTATGTTTTTACTAGAAGGAGAGTTGAAGAGTCATGCACATGCATTTGTTTTTGTGTATGTGTAAGCAGTGAACCTGGTGATAGTTCATCATGAATGATTCATGATTATAACATGATTATGTATCATGTTTGTCGACTTGTCAGTTTGGGAAGGTCGATATGTTTCAATTGAGTTTCGACTTGTGTCGATGTTGTATTGACGACTATTTTGTGTCAATGATGTTTTTCGACTTGTGTTTAGTCGATGGTGTTTGTTGGCTTGTAAGTTGATTTTGAGTACACCAAGATAAAGGAAAAAACCATGTGCTTTGATGAAGTACAAGATGTGATAGTTTGCCTTAAGAGCAAAAGACTTTGTTGGAATCATTTTCAGTCTTGTATGAATTTGTTTTCAAGATTGATGGTTTTCTTGGCTTGTGACAAGATGTCGCAGGAAAGTTTTTGTAGCCATTGGAGAGCAGATTGTGTTGACGCCAAAGTTATTTTTGATGTTGTATTTATGTAAACAACATATTTAATCTTGCAAATACCTCACACATAAACATTTAAAAGAAGCATGAACTTAACACCTAATCTATCTTCCATATTTTAACACATGGGGCAAGATCTTGCAAAGTTTTATTTTAATGAAGTAGAGGGTGCTTGCATAGCATAACAAGTCAGCCCACTATTTTTAGATCAAGAACGAGGGGGGGGGGATTTGTAGGCCATGGTTCTAGGAGGGTTAGCGATTTGGGGAATTTTCTTAGGTATCATATCTTGCAACCTCTTCTAGTCAAAGACTATATCATCCGAACTGGTCTCTGACTTAGACCTAAACAGTGTTTGCTCAAACAGAGCATCAAAATCGAGGTCATCGATGCTTTGCGCGCCATCTTTGGGTAAGGAAAGGATTTTTTCCAGGTAATAGAATGGGTCTGGTGCTTTCTCTCTAGTCCTACACAGAAGTTTCTCTAGATCACACATAGGGCTATAGGGTTTGGATCAAGATTTTCTCTGGTATAGATCGTCTTCAGAGCTAGGATTCCTGAATCATGCTACTTGGTGCTACTGGTCTTTTTGACTGGAGTCACCAGGGTAAAGGTTTCCACCAGTATAGGTGTTTGTCCCTCTGTTA
Organism: Picea engelmannii; assembly: GCA_009831015.1. NCBI lineage: Eukaryota > Viridiplantae > Streptophyta > Pinopsida > Pinales > Pinaceae > Picea > Picea engelmannii. The sequence goes on from ML784674.1 coordinate 53,878, forward strand.
CCCTCCAGGTTCAAACTACAACGTTAGTCATTTTCCCAGGGAAACTTTATTCAATTTCATCCCCATCAATGGTGCCATAATGTTATCTCTTTGCAAACTCCTTTCAGCTGAGAAATGAATGACAAAGGTAACCTACAAACCAACTTTGAGACCTGAAACTAGCCTTTCGGACCTAGAGAGGGCTCTCTCGAGAAAATTTGTCTCGGTACAGGATATGGCTTTGAGTTGTTGGCTAGTTGTAACACCTTTGAGTAATAAGTTCTAGTTCTATTGGTGCAAGAGGGTAAGACCTTGGGCTATGGAGTCGGTTCCATAAAATGATAGAAACAAATGACTCAGTAACTGAACTTGAGAGGATGAAGGCTCAGTGAGTAATAGTCTTCAGTTTAAAATCAAGTCTGTGGCGAGGGGAGAAAACACATGAAGAAACTCGGAGAACCATTGAGGATGAATTCAGATTTCACTTAGAAGAAAATGGTTTGTCTAAATGGCACAAATCCAAGTGACTACACACTGAATCCCAGGTTCAAAAATATGTTCCTATTTAGACAGAAATATATATAAATAAAGAATACAGGAAGTACATACACAAAGAAATAAAACAATACATCCAACTGCTACAATTTGAATCTTTTCATCAAAGCTTCAGGACCTTTGCATTAAATTTTGATCGATCGCAAACTACATTCAATAGTCACTGTCTACACTAATTTTCCAACCAACCTAGCTTAAATTGAAAAGATCAAATATATAGGTGAGGGCACCGCTTGGGATAACCTTCTCTCTAGATACTATCTCTATAATTTAGGAAACTGACTTTTCTGCGCTAAATGAATCTTCGCATGACACCTTTCCAAACATAGAAAACAACTGCATCTGGTCGCATCATGACTGCTTGTATTCTGCCACAGGGATTCAGTTATCAGCAAGGTATCATTAGGGGGAGAGTTATGTGTCAATGCATTCCTTCGACAACATATATGAATGATCAAGTATTCTATCAAAATCTCACCATCCACTGTAACGACCTTGATTTATGTGTCGCACTCATTTGTTGGGGTGCATTCATGGTGAGAGGTTGCTGACTATCGTGGTCGTTACCAAAATGACAAAACTGTCTAAAGGCGATTCCTCCTTCAAAACTATCAAGATCCACGCTTTGAATTATCATACGAGAATGAACTCAGTTAATCATGTTTCCTCTACGCGTTGGCAAGAGCTATGCAGACTTTCTCCTCGGTCGCTTCACATTCTCTGAACTGCTTCGCATTCCTTTCTTCTAATAGCCTTTGTGTTAAAATAAGTTGTACGATTGTATCTTTCACCTCTCTGAGCTATCACTTGAGCCACATCACATTTTCTTTGTGGCCTTGCGATGTTGACACTTCAAGGGTATTTGCTGCCAACTGTCGTCTTAGTTCTCTATTTTCCCGGTGAAGTTCGACGATAGGGAGTTGTGCTTGCTTCAGTTGTTAGAACAATTCTCAAACAACTGCACCTTCGATATTTGTCTTTCTCATATTGTTCTAGTTTTTTTTACTTGTACCCTCGACAAGTTCCAACTGAATAGCGTGCATAAGTAATTCTTCGGCATCCAATCTTTCACGCGACTCGTTTGGGACTCGGGTTTCCCCAACTTCCTTTTTATTCCTTGGACTGCCCCTTCTCTAGGGTATATGTTGTTGGGAAGACAAGGATTCCAACGTCCTTCCTTCATGCGCAACTTCTTCCACTCCGGCCTCCGTGTGGTGTGATATCATCATTTTCACGGGTAGAGGGAAATCTCCCTTTGGATCCTTGGGAATGCCCGTTGTGAGAAAGAATGAATCCCAGACGTTTTGTGGCTCATGCCTAGCACTTCTACAACTTTGTCCACCCTTTATTATGTTTTGGTAGGTTTCCATGGTGTAACCCGTATTTGTCTTGCGCGCAGTGGATCTGGAAAAGACCCAACGTGGAAAACTTGCGCGCAGTGGATCTGGAAAACTTGATCAACCTAGGCTTGCGAGAAAAAACTAAAAACAATGCACAAGGCTGTTTTACGAATAGAATGTGTACAGAACATATGGAATTTATAATAGAATAGTCAGGAGGTGGAATTGTTCTAGGGAACACTGAATTCATGGAAACTGGATGTTTTGAAATGAACTGAAGACCTCATGTGGCACATCCGCGTGACGAGTATGTTTCAGGGCATGTAAGGTACAGTTGATAAAGGTTGCAGGGAATACATGATACGAGCATCGTGATTTTCACTCTCCCAGCCTTCATAATGAGTTGATGATGGTCACTACACTTGCTGACGTGACTTATGTTAAACAAATTACCCTGACCCAAGGCACATAATAAATTCCCTTATGACAGGACCCGACTCTTTTGGAACATACTTGTACATTTACGCATGTTTGGACTATGACATCCCTTCCCAACTCCAAGGGCCAAACGGCCACTTTCTTGACTTCGACCTCTATGTTGTCTGGTCCTTGACCTTACATGATTTGACACATGAAAGTAAACCTGACTAATATCATCTCTAACTAAAAAGGAAAATGATGGCACTAACATGCTCAATGGAGTATTGGTGCACAACACAAATGTATCCACATTGGATAGTGGTGCATGGTGTATGTGCTACATGTTTATCATTGCATGTGTAAACCTACGTAGGCTAAATTTGAAGTTATAATTGAGAAGTAGTTCTTAAAGTTAATTGAGCAACTAATTTCCAAAGAAATCAGAAGAAATAATTCTAAAGTTTTATGAAACAGAATTGTACATAATTTCATGGTTTTTTTAACTTGTTTAGCCTAAAAAAAATTGTTGGCTGCACATTTTGCATAGTTAACAGCATTAGATCAAAACGGGATAAAAAAAAGTTAGAATCATGGAAGATGTGCAAGGAGCTTATAACCATGAAGAAGAGATCATAGGAATGTATGTTCATATGGGTAATGAAGGTACAAATTCCAGTGGACATGGAGAAGGGAAGGAGAAAGCATGAACTTGGTGGAAACTATAAAAATTTTGCAAAGGGATGTCTTGAGTCATAAATTTGATCATGAGAGGCTTAAGAAAGCTAAGGAGCAGCGGGAAGACTTCAACATAAAGTTGATGCAAAGCTTGGAAAGAATAGATAAGAAGATGGATAATAAGATTGAGTCAAGTAGATGAGAGATTCGTAAGTCTCATGATAAGAGGGAAAGAACAACATGCAGCAGAAGTGTTGGAAGACAACACCATCACTCTCCAAGGCATTCAACTAGGAAAGTGCACAGAAGTTCAAGTCTTGTAAAGAAACCTAAGCAGAGGTTTGGGTAGATGAGCTACATCGGGAAATGAAAAAATTCAAGCCTCCTACTTTTGATGGTGAACTTAAGAAGGATGAGGATGGAGAGACTTGGCTACTAAATATAGAAAAGTATTTTTAGTTGCATAATTACTCTTCATGGGTAGAAGGTAGAATTGTTATTTATCATCTCAAGGGGAAATCATCGATGTGGTGGGACCAATATGTGAAAGTAAAACACATTGATGAGAAGAAGGTGACTTGGAGAGAATTCAAGAAGTATTTTCAAAAGAAATACTTGACTAAGAGATACTATGACAAGAAAATGAAAGAGTTCTTTGAACTCAAGCTTGGGAGTATGACCATTGATGAGTATGAAAAAAGGTTTTTAGAACTGATGAAATATGTTTCCTTCATCAAAGATGAGCAAGTTAAGATTCAAAGATATTTGAGTGGGTTGCCATCATTTATCAATGACCCCAAAACATTGGAGGAAACCATAAGAAGGGATAAGTGTCTTTATGATCAACAAAAAGGGAAATCATCTTACTAGAAAGCTTAGGAAGACAAGAAGAAAAGCAAGATGGAACAAAGGAATAAGGAAACTACGCCACCATTCTTCGGAAATAATTATCAAGAACAATCAACTTCTAAAGAATCCAGAATGACAGATTCATTAGGGAAAAGTCCAAGGAAACCACCTATTCAATGTTGGGGTTGTAAAGGAGATCATATGTGCAGATATTTCCCTCGCGAGAGTGAAAGAGTGAGGTTTGTTCACAATGTGAAGCAAGTTGAAATAGAGGAGGACATGGGCCGAAGTGTACCTAATATCTATGCATCCTTGGACAGCAAGCAAGTTGAGTTTCAATCACACATGATTGAAGTAGAAGGTAAGATCAATAATCAACCCATTGTTATTTTAATTGATTCAGGATCTAGTCATAGTTATCTAGATCCTAAGATGGTGGAAAGGTTTCATTTACCAAGAAACAAACTTGGAAAACCTTGGATGGCGCAGCTAGATACATGAGATAAAAGAAAGATTAATGAGATGGTTAAATCATGTCCAATGAGCATGAATGGAATAAACACCAGTGCAGACTTGAACATCATACCTTTAGGTTCCTATGACTCCCTAATTGGTATGGACTGGTTGGACCAACATCATGTTGTCCTAGACTATTATAAAAAGGCATTTAATTGATTAGATGAGGAAGGCAACTTAAGAATAGTACAAGGAATTCCTAGAGCAGTGATTGTCAGAGAAATTTCATCCTTACAGCTAGAAGAAAAGTTATAGAAAAAGGTGTCAAATATTTTCCACGCAGATGGAAAAGACACCTAAGGATAAGGTGTCATACATTGAATACCATGCAGTCCTAAAAGAGTTTTAAGATGTATTCAAGGAAATACAAGTATTTTCACCTAAAAGAGATATTTATTTCTCTATCAATATGATGCTTAGATCAACTCCGGTATCTAAGACTCCTTACATGATGAGTACACTTGAACTAAAGGAATTGTGTATGCAACTTTAAGATCTTCTAAATAAGGGGTATATACACCCAAGTGTGTCACCTTGGGGTGACCCATTATTATTTGTGAAGAAAAATTATGGAACTTTGAGACTTTGCATTGACTTCAAGCATTTGAACAAGGTAACTTTGAAGTACAACTATCCTTTGCCAAGGATAGACGACCTTTTAAATCAATTGAAAATAGAAAAAATATTCTCAAATATTGATCTTAGGTCAGGCTATCATCAGGTAAGAATTAAAGAAGAAGAAATCAACAACAATACTTTCAAAACAAGGTGTGGCCATTATGAGTTCACAGTGGCGCCATTTGGGTTAACAAATGCACCAGTTGTATTCATGTGTCTCATGAATGGTATATTCAGGAATTACTTGGAAAAGTTTGTCATTGTCTTCTTGGATGACATATTGATATATTCTAAGTCTGAAAGAAGAGCATGAGAAACACTTGAGAATGGTGTTAGGGGTATTGAGGGAAAATCAGTTGTATGGCAAGTTGAGAAAGTGCTCATTTTACCAGAATCAAATCCATTATTTGGGCCATATCATCTCCGAAGAAGGAATTACAATGGACCCAGAAAATATAAGAGCTATTGAAGAATGGACAACACCGAGGAATATCTCAGAGGTGAGATCATTCATGGGCCTTGCAGGTTACTATAGAATATTCATTGAAGGATTCTCAAGAATTTCACACCCAATCACTTCTTTACAGAAGAAGGATGTGAAGTTTTAGTGGACACTGGATTGTGAAAGGAGTTTACAACACCTGAAGCATTTATTAACAAGTTCTCCAATACTCAGGATTTATAATCCAAATAATTATTCTTTTGTATGTACTGATGAATGCAAAGAAGTACTAGGTGGAGTCCTTAGTTAGAATGGTTATGTGGTATGCTATGAATCAAGGAAATTTAAGGATCATGAAAGACACCATGAAACTCATGATTTGGAGTTGGCAGCCATAGTGCATGCCTTGATTATCTGGAGGCACTACCCCATGGAGAAAATATTTGAGTCGAGGACAGACCATAGTGGTCTGAAATACTTATTTGGACAACCAACTCTAAATGATATAAAAAGTAGATGGTTATATTTCCTTAATGAATATGACCTTGACATAAAGCATATCAAAGGTAAAGAGAACAAAGTGGTCAATGCACTCAGTAGGAGAGTTTTAGTTTCATGCTATAGCCATTAGCATGTACCAATTAGACTTGAAAGATACAATTATAGAAACTGCAAAGGCAGATCACAAATACATGGAGTTAAGGGAAAAACTTCACCAATTTAATTTACAATAGAAAATTGAAGACTATAAGTTGGAAAATGATGAAATTATCAAGTACAGAGGAAGAATGTGTGTATCAAATTCTCGGGAATTGAAGGAACTTATATTAGGAGAAATGCATAATGTACCTTATGTTGGACACCTAGGTTATTAGTGTAAATGTGTTCAACCTGCACAGAATATATCTAGCTAGAAAATAACACACACATTTGCAGAGAGAAATTGAAAAAGAAGAAGCAAGAGAGAACGAATGGAAGAATTCTCATTAATCGTATTCCACATTCAAAGAGTGAATAATTTACAATAGATATAGGCTACATGAGTAACTAATGCACCATAGTAGTGATCTAGAGAGATCTAGACACTCATGGACAAACACTGGAGTGAACTGCCACCTAGTCCTAGTTAACTAATCCATGCAATCATCAATTACTTGAGACAAGTGTGGAAGTGAGAGAGACACATGCAATTGTTGGTGATAAAACCAAGGATTCCATGCATGAGTGAATTATGCTAGCCTAACTGAGTGTAAATGACTCTAAAATGAAGAGGAACATCCTATTTTGTAGGGGAATATTCTATAGAGAGAATATTCTCATCTAAGGAATCGTTCTCAACATTGGACTATCGAACTTAGGAAAATAATTCTAGGTGAGTCTGTAATATCTCTAACAATCAGAAAACTATTGCAGATGTCAAGAGTCAATATTATTGGCCAAGCATGAAGAAAGAAATTATTGATTTCATTTTCAAGTGTTTAGCATGCCAAAAGGTAAAGGTTGAGCATAGACACCCTTTTGGATTTCTACATCCATTTCCCATTCCTGAGTGGAATTGGGTGTTACAAGGGAAAAACTCTCTATGGCCAAGGGTAAACCACAACAGACAGGTATGACTATAGAAATCAACTCAATTCCAACGTGTTCTATATAAACTAATGTGCAATACAAGGAATAAGCCTACCTCAATCCAATTGTTTGATGTCGTTCCATCGTTGAGCACTTTGACCCAAAAATTTACACCTGCAAGAAGTTCTCAACAAAAAAGCAATGCAAGTATATAGTGACAATATATAAAATGAGTTAGCACATCAGATAGCACAATCCATTAATAAACATTACAAACATGCCCATGGATAATAATCATATATTTTCAAGATATCGATAGGACGAGAAAGGAGTATTTCTATTAATAATTGATCAACAGAAGTATCAACATTACAGATTTCTGTGTCGGCATGGTTCGAAACCAAGAAACCAAGTTCCTTCCAACTCGGTCTCCACCACTTCAATCCTCCACCAAAGGCAATCTCATAGCAAAGAGGTAATGAGGTCCTCTCAACAATAAGGAAAGAGCTTGGGGGTTGAACACTGTGTTGAGACTTGAGGGACAAAGGGATGCAGACTCAATATGAAGTAATTTCTCCAAAGTAACTTTTCTCTCAAAGTTAAATGCTTTCTCCTATTTTTCCATAGCTTGAAATTGTGCTCTTATAGCCTCCAGAATGCAACTGAAGGGCCGATTCGGAATGTTTCCAGTATATGGAAGGCCAAAGATTAGATATTTTCTATCATGACATGGAAACCTGACCTCATTTTGTATTTTTTGGCACAAATCCCGATATACGTAAGTTGTAGTGGAGCAGCAAGCATATACACATCTTGCAAAGCAGTTAGGGAGTGCATATGTGGAAAAATACATATTTTTGTCTCTGGATTTATCAAAAAGGGGTTGATAAGTCTGCGTAGGGAAATAAAAAAAGGCCCTCTGTGCAAGATAGAAATGGTGAGGCAAATATTTCTATAATAGATGCCCCCTAATGTGTGAGATCAGAGGAGTATCTGCGATGGCTGAAATACATTATAAATAACCTAGAAGTGGAGTGATAGAGAACCAGCTGGATGAACTCAATTGCTCATTACATTATGTATTGATTTTGCATACATGGCTACCAAGAATACAATGCAAATCCATGTGGAAAATATACCAACAAGTGTTCATGGCCATGAGTGGGAAAGTATAAATGCGGTTACATGCCAATAGTTTTCATAGTCACGAACAAGGCCCAGTGAAACCAGTCTCAAAATCAATCTGAAGATATATGTATACCATGGAGTACAATCTAATCTCCCATGATCATTGAAGTCAAATAGGTATTGGTCCAATGAAATGGAAGCAACAACTCAGGAAAGTTGCGTCCACAAAGTGATGTCTTCAAGTCTTCAATACAATCCACCAATGGTGCAAGTCTACATCATGTGAATAA
>ML784674.1:62601-77712 GCA_009831015.1 Picea engelmannii
CATCTCTACAAATGTGAATAAAGGAGCTGGTGTCGAACACTTGAGAGATCCATTGATCAAGAGACATTGATGTATTCCCATCTGTCAATGGCGAGAGAGCCTGCCACTAATGACTGCAAGCCTCAAGATACTCATAAAACTCTAGGTCTTGTATCCATGATACATGAGCTGAAGTCGATGGAAAGAGACCCACTGAAAGGAGAGCATTAAGGAATCTCTCATCAGTCAGCACGAGGAATAAAGCAAGAGCTTCATGATTTGGTGGATATCAAACGAAGAACATGTTCACGAACCAACGACCTTGTGTGTCTTTCGCGTGTTCCAAATGGAAGTGGTACACGACAAAGACCCTCTGAATAGAAGCCAACGATGAAAACTGCTGACAAAGGCGACGAAACCACAAATAAGGCTAATTGAATCCAAGAGACTAAACAAAACCCAAAGTGTGAATAGATGTCTTGTCTTTGAACACAAGGGAAACCACCCAATCAACGACCCATGATGAAATGTCGATTGTTGGGTTCAAGGTGACCTACCAATGATGAAAGTAGGGACAGGGTGCATCATAAGGCCAAAGTATCATGTGATTATGAGACAAACTGAGGGTATTGATGACATGCAAATTCAATATTTCTGAGGAGTGGCCAACACAGGTTGATAGACTTCCTTTGAACAAGAGCATGAGACATACGGTGGACTCCGGTAGCATAGACTTAATGATGTGAAAACTAGATGTACGAGGCATCCATAATGTTCTCTATAGTGACTGGAAGATTAACCAGACGATAGAGAAAATTATGTAACGAGATCATCTTCCTAAGGCCATGCTAAACCCAAAATTATGATGACGCAAGGACTCAATAAATTTGTGCTCTATTCAAAGGCAACATGACTGCTGCCAATTACAATATAGTACTCCCTTCCCACCTATCTTTTTTTTGTTTTTTCATAACAAGTGAATGCTATGATACAGAGGAGGGAACGAATGTCACAAGTAAGAAAAACTAGTTCCAACAGTGGAACGTACCTATGCTCAATGCAAGGAAATGCATGCGGGAGATGGACACTCAGGGTGATGTTCCTTCCAGGGTATAGGGTGTCAAATTGTGAAGGATATAAACAAGGCTCTGCTTGTTTGAGGATGCAAACTGCTTGGGCCATGGTTTATAACACAAAGCAAGAACCAGCTAAAGGCTCAATCCTGCAAGCAAGGGCATGAGATGCAATCACAATTTAACGCCAAAAAATGTCCTTTTTATATCTTTTAGTCTACTTGGTGTGAAAAAAGGGGTAAACTTGTGCCAAATAGACATCTTCTCAAATCCAATTTACGAGTGTGAAAAAGACAAGTTCACTCGGTGATCTTTTCCATTTTTTATAGCGAGTCGGAAAAGAGCATAACTAAGACTCGTGATCTTTCAAATCCAATTTTAACGAGTGTAAAAGGGACAAATCACTCGGCGATATTTTCAATTTTTAATAATGAGTCAGAAAAGAGCTTAACTAAGACTTGTTTTTAGTTCTAATCAACATGTAAAGGGGGAGGCCAAGGTTCTTGTCCCGACCTTCTACCGAAAGTCAGTATCCTACAGATAGCTGACAAAAGCTTGGGAAAGCCCAAAGCTCTCCAAGTCGAGGAGGATAAATTGATAACGGAGTACATAGTCTCTATTATGGTTCGAATAATGTCTCTTAGTGGAACAAACATAGGTGGGGGTATGGGATGTCCCGTCAAGTCGTCCTAGTCGAAGGGGACCTCGTCAAAAATCGGAGAGAGAGTATTTGGAGGAAGAATGAATCTCTCTTGTTCAAAAGGGGGAAGACTTGGAATGTTGATGACGTGACTGGAGGGTGCATCACTCTTTTCAAGGAGAGTTGGTTTGACCATAAATGGCACCAGCATGGTCACTTCCTCAATTATAGGTTGAAGAGGATGCATGCCAACAGGGGCAGGAGACACTTCACCCTCCTTAGAGGGGGTGAGGTCAGAGGAAAATCTCGATGGTGACACTACCAGGATCATTAAAGGTGAAGTGGTGTGAGGAGGAACCATGGGTGTCTTAGAGACTGAAGGGATTTTGGGCGAGCCCTGCGCCTCTGGTATCCCGACAATCACTGGGAACAAGCGAGTAAGATGGCTTCCTTCACAAGTCTTGAAAAGAAATTTAGGCTTACGTCTGAGACGTTTAGGTTTCTCGATGGGACTGGCCGAGGAAAGAGAGTTGTCTCATGTATGATGAATAGGAGTCAGAGACGTGACATGTCTATGATCCGGGGTGAAAAGGATGGTGCCCCCAACATAATTGGCAGAGGTTGGAAGCAATTTGTCGACATGATTTGTAGAAAGTGTCAACTCATCTCCAACATGAATAGCAGAGGTGCACTGGTGTGGATTATAGTGGTTGGACTAGCAATAGATTGCGGAATTTGATTCCAAGGTCCCGGAAAAGATTGATTCTGAAACATTGTAGGCTAGAAAGGATCCTGGTATACTCCCTGTCCTGGCCCAGAAACATGGTGGTTTATGCCAAGGTGTTTTGAAGAGGTTTGGATGGGCATCATCACTAAGGTCTGCAAAGAGACCGAGGTATGATAAGAATTATTCAAGTGAGGATATATGTTGCCCCCTTGTGAGGGTGTCCCATAAGGAGGGTAGCCCGAATTATAAAATTGATTCTCCCCATACGGAAGACCTGGGGGTACTTGAGGACCTGGTGCAGAAAAAGTGTTTAAAGGGACTGGCATGGCAGATGAAAGATACATGGGCGGGGTGTAATAAGCACCCATCTAAGCACTGGATCCTAAAAGAGCATAGCTAGGATTGGGTCCATAAGGTGGAAGGTTCCAACTTCCCATGGGAACACGACTCATATCAAACGAAGAAGTGGGAATGGGAGCGATGGTACCCCTGAGTCCAATGCTAGGATTCATATAAGTAGACTAGGGAGGGGGTTGCATGTGGGAAGGCATATCAACAGAAAAATGACTAGAGACCCAAGGTGTGGATTGAGCATTGTAATCGTGCATACCAATGTAAAAAATAGAAGGGTTTTCCCCCATGAAATGAGGAGGCATCAAGGGGGGGGTAGAGGTGAATGGAGGAGTAAAAGGCACTCCACTATCCATGATAATGAAACCAAAAACTAGAGTCTTAGGGCCAACTAGTAATCAAAGATCATACCAAAAATTCAAATGGACAATATGCATGCAAACGGGCTAAAGTGGCTGAGTGGCCTCCCTCACTAAAGAAGGTATGCCTCATTCAAGAGGGACCTGAGACTCCCTGCTAAAGTTTGGAGGTAACAAAATCAGTTATAAGGGCCCTCGTCGTCTTAACAACCAGTCAGTCAGATCCCCCTCGAGAGGTAATCTTCCATAAAGGTTGTGTGTTGTCCGACCCATATCTGACTTAGGATACAAGCAGAATAACCTTGCAAGTAACCTATGAGAAACCTAAGTCAAGTAACTAATCAACCATTGTATAACCGATGCACAGGCGAACAGTTGTAAGTCTGGATTACCGTATGGGTAGGGTAGCAAAGCCTGAAACCTTGAAAGTACCACCTCTCATAGAGGTATTGATACTAGAAAGATCCCCAAATACGAATAAATCCACAAAAATATCTCTGACGCTAGGTGAGTATCCAGGGGTTATCCCTTCAACAAACTTCATGCGACCTCGTGCTTAACTCTGGTGTGAGCGGAGCCTCCTGATATTACCAATTATACAATGGATTTCTTAACTCCCTGTCTCAGACACATATGTTGATTTAATTTCCTTGGAGAAGTTTACTCACAAAATCCTATTCCAAGGCACTAAATCCTAGGCTAGTTTGTGCACCCTAAACAATAAAATCATTACGAATCAATTTTAGTTTAAAGCGTAAATTTTATTGGCCGTGATTACTCAAAAAGGTATGGAAATGAAACTCATGGTGTTATGACTCTGCATAAAAATAAAAATAGATATAATTCAAAGCCTAGCTTTAACTTTTTAGTGAATGATATGTTGAATAAAAATAGTGCAATCTTCAATTTTAACTCTGCAACTCAGAAGTAAAATGCGATCTTTCGCTAAATGTGCTAATCTAATGATAAAGGTTCCAAGACAAAAATACCAATCAATGCGAAATACCTATTTTTTTTATTTTCAATGTATTAAAAAGAAAATGCATGGACAGATAAGAAACTTGATATATAACTTCTACTATGTATAAAAGAAATCACTCGAGTAGAATACCAAGCAGCTAAGAAGACAGCCCAACTACCAAGGACAAATCAAAAACAGAAAACAAAGAGAAAGACGTCGCCCAAAAATTCAACTCCAAACAGGTTTCTTGTCATCCCAGATAATCTCAACAGGCACCACAGAGACCTAAGAAGGCTCAATGATCCTCAAAACCTACCCAACAGTCACTAAACCAATCAAGCAAGCAAGGGGAAGTGGTATACGTGATTTTTCAAGAGAAAAGGGTTTATATATGCCTCTTGCAGTGGGACAGCAAGTGTGTATACGTGGTTGTCAAGGAAAAAAGGGCGTATATCTTTTAAAATAAGGCTAGGCAAGGGTAAAAGGATGAAAAAATCAAACCTAGAGTGAAAAAACTCTGTCCAACTGTGATACGACAAGAAACATAAAGGAAAAAGAGCAATGTAAGAAGAAAAAATACTTCAACCCTTAGAAGGAAGATCTTCCCCAGTGGAGTCGTCAATTTTGTTACAAGGGAAAAACTCTCTATGGCCAAGGGTAAACCACAGAAGAAAGGTATGACTGCAGAAATCAACTCAATTCCAACATGTGTTATATAAACTAATGTGCAATACGAGGAAGAATCCTACCTCGATCCAATCATTTGATGTCGTTCCACCGTTGAGCACTTTGACCAAAAGTTTTACACCTGCAAGAAGTTCTCAACAAACAAGCAATGCAAGTATATAGTGACAATATATAAAATGAGTTAGCACATCAGATAGCACAATCCATTAATAAACATTACAAACATTCCCATGGATAATAATCATATATTTGCAATATATCGATAGGACGAGAAAGGAGTATTTCTATTAATAATTGATCAACAAAAGTATCAACATTACAGACTTCTGTGTCGGCACGGTTCGAAACCAAGAAACCAAGTTCCTTCCAACTGGGTCTCCACCACTTCAATCCTCCACCAAAGGAAAGGTCATAGCAAAGAGGTAATGAGGTCCTCTCGACAATAAGGAAAGGGCTTGGGGGATGAACACTGTGTTGAGACTTGAGGGACAAAGGGATACAGACTCAATATGAAGTAATTTCTCCAAAGTAACTTTTCTCTCAAAGTTGAATGCTTCCTCCTCTTTTTCCATAGCTCGAAATTGTTCTCTTATAGCTTCCAGAATGAAACTGAACGGTTGATTCGAAACATTTCAAGTATATGGAAGGCTAAATATCAGAGATTTTCTATCGTGACATGGAAACCCAACCTCATTTTCTATTTTGTGGCACAAATCCTGATATATGTGAGTTGTAGTGGAGCAGCAAGTGTATACGTATCTTGCAAAGCAGTTAGGGAGCGTATATGTGGAAAATATATATATTTTTGCCTCTAGATTTATCAAAAATGGGTTGATAAGTCTGCATAGGGAAATGGAAAAAGGCCCTCTGTGCAAGATAGCAATGGTGAGGCAAATCTTTCTATAACAGTGGGAAGTGGTAAAAATGAATTGTATTACTAAACTACAGAGAACTAGAAAGTAGCATGATTATATCATGGTGGTGGTGGACAAGCTTACCAAAGCTACCCATTTTATTCCAGTAAATCTTACACACAAAGAAACTAACATAGCTAATATTTATTTGAAATAAATAGCTCGATTACATGGAATGCCCAAGAAAATTGTGTTTGATAGAGATCCAAACTTTACCTCAAATTTTTGGAAAGGATTTGGAACAAATATGCATTTTATCACAGCTTATCATCCAAAGTCAGATGGGTAGATAGAAACGGTAAATCAAGTAATAGAATATATTCTAATGATGTATGTCATGGATAAACCATCGAAATGGGAGGATTATCTACACTTGGTAGAGTTTTCTTACAATAATGGGCACCAAGCATCCCTGAAGATGATCCCATTTGAGGGACTCTATGGCAGAAAATGAAACACACCAGTGATTTGGGACAATCCAGTGAAACGGAAGAACTCACATGGAATTTAAAGTGGGTAATCATGTGTTCCTGAAAGTAAAGACCAATAGAAGCTTCCTGAAATTGGGAAATTGCTTAAAGCTGACAGCTCATTTTTGTGGGTCATTTGAAATCCTGGAAAGGATTGGGGATGTACCATACATGTTATCCTTTCCTACATCAATGCATATTCATAATGTATTCCATGTATTCTTACTTAACATATATGTACCTGATATTAATCATGTCATTAATTGGAATGTGATTCAGGTGGAGAAAGAAGGTGATTTTCAAGTGTATCTGGTGCGCATATTGGATCAGGAGATTGAGCATCTTTAGAATCGATCCATAGGGCTAGTAAAGGTACAATGGAACTGGTACGACCCTGAATATGCAACTTGGGAGCATGAGGATGCTATGCGAATAGAATACCCACATCTTTTTCAAAACTATTGAAATTTTTGTTGTACATGTGTTTATACTGCAGTGAGGACGATGCATAAATAAGGCAGAGGGGATTGTAATACCCCTAGGTTAATCCCCAAGTGAACATATAAATGTAATTGTACTTTACTTATAAGATGATGATCTTATGGAACAAGTTTGTTGGTTTGGTTCTGCGCACATTAAGTTAGTGTGCAAGAATCTAACACCGAAGGAGTGAAAAAAGTTGTAAAATGATACAATGTGCAATGTAGTGTTATGGAACACACCTGTGTTAGTACACATGAATGGTGCAATGAAAGTGAAACAACTTAGTGTATGAAGCGCGCACAAGTGTAAGTGTCAAAGGATGGTGTACTAAAGGAAAAGGTGCACAACCCCGGATTCATCGCACACCGGCTTAGTACATAGGTTTTGGAGGCCAGACAACCTTTTGTATTTATTCCATGTTGTAATATCCACTTGTGTAAGTATGAGAGGGTGGTGCACTGAAGGAAGAGTGCATGCATCCTATAAGTTACACACGCACTGGTTTTAGTGTGTGGCCTATATATTTTAAGGCTGGTGAGCCTGGATGCAAAAGGTTAGTACTTATGTACTGAGATTGTAAATGTAATCACATTAACATTTAATGAAAATACATCCCTATGGCAGACCGACTAGGTAAAAGAGAATGGGGGGCTTAAAATCCACTAGCTGAGGTTAAGGGTGCTAGGTTAAAGGGGCTTAAACCCAAAAAGGAATATTATATTAATATTTTTTTAAAAGAATAAAGTGAGGAATATTGTATTAATATTTCTTAAAAAGTATAAAGTAATATAACCTAAGTCCTAAGGAGGGAACAAGTGGACTGAAGGCAGTTATCAACATGACAAGTTCTAAGTTGGGAACATGTTGGGGATGGAACATAGTTCTCAACGTGACAAATGTCAAATTGGGAAGATGCATCCAAATAGTTTGGACTTATTCCATTCTTGTGTCTTTTCATCTTTCATGATTCAACCATCATGAGCGATGAAATGAACCTGATTGTTCTGTCATAGAACTAAACCGTGATTTGAATCTAACCATTGTTGTCATTGAACCCAACTAGTATTGTGATCATAATTCTATTGTTACTATTGCAGATACATGTACGTTGCTTAGCTTGGAGAGCTAGACTGAAGAGGCGAGTTTTCAATCCCATGGGATATTTCATTCTCTCCAAGTGAGAGAATTGTTGGGAATTATTTCTCGAGGTGCCAAACTACAGCGACAAGGCTCTGAGACTTCATGTCTGGCATGTTGTTAAAGCCCTAGAAGGGAAGTGGGGAATTCGAAAGACTATTGAGAAAATAAAGGGCACACTTCTTGGGGTGGGACAAGGATGTGGATAATGAGAGATTGTAGGTTTCCAATGTGAATTGGCATCTGTGGTAGACTTTCCTATAATCGAGTCACATATGACTAAGTTCCTATTGAGTGAGATACTTTAGCCTAGTTGGGAACCCTTAATCAAGTGGATTCTATCCCTAGCTCATGGGTGACCCACTGTTGAGATTTATGAATATTGTGGTCTAAGGTTGGGAGGAACGTGGAAGTTCTGCACGCAGTTGGTGTCATTTATTTAAAGATAAGTGCCAATTTTTGTGTTAAATCATGTTGCAGTAATAATTATGCATTTGTTTTCATGGGTTTAATTTTGTTATGCTACATGTACATTTATGTTATGAATATGTATGTAACCATGCATTGCAGAGTGTATTTACATGTTTTAATTAGTGTCAAAGTTGTATCAGAGAAATTTTGGTTGAATTGCTGGTAAAATGGTGTCAAGGCAAGAAATTTTTAAGTGGCATTACCCAGTGGGTGGCTGGGGGTGTTACATAACCTACTAATCATAATGGTCCTTAGTGCATTTCTTGTTGGCCTCAATGGACTATGAGGTGGCACTAATCCAGGTGGATATAGGTGGCCACCCGAATCTACCACTGACACAAAAATGTTTCTACAACAATTTTGTAGCTTCTACACTTTTGGCACATTTTTTGGGCACTTCACCTGCATTTTTGGCAATTGACATGGCTTGACAATTTATGATTCCTAGGTTTACCAAACAGATAAATCTTAGAGTAAGCTTTGGAAATATCTAATAAATTCCCTAATCTAAGATTATATGAAAAATTTATAGACACAATAATTTGATGTGTCAATTGGGCTCGTTCAGGCTTGCATTCCTTTTACCACCTCATCTCTTAAGATTAGGGTTTTGGATTTTAGGATTTTATACTTTATGTTAAAAGTTAGTTCCAGCCTCTTGGAATAGGAATTTTTCATATCTAACCCATCTCTTTTCAAAGATAAAATTATCATCATTCCAGTAAGTTTGTATTACTTTGCATACTATATTGTTTTCATTATTTCATTCATTAATTAAATTTGGATTTCACTATATTATCGTGATTTTTGAAATATCTTTGTGGTATTTCTCTTTTTATTTATATATTCATTTTGTTCTCAACATAATTCAAATAGGTGCTATTACAAAAATATACTCTTTGTTTTTTTTACCTGCATGTCACCCATGGGGTTAGGGAAAATGGAGTTGGGACTTGAATTAACCAAGATTAGTGACCATTTCCCTCATTGGTCCAAGAAACCTCCCATTTTGGATGGAAAGAAAGATGATGGAGTAGGAGATTCGCTCAAGATGTTTCTTGAGGAATCCCTTGCATGATACACAAATGAGATGATGGATAAAGTTTCCTAGATCCTTCAATGACTCCCAACAATGATGGAGACACCTCCAACAAGTAGTCACTTCATAGGTACGATTCCCTTCAAGTTACAAGTCAACTTTGGTATTCCAATTTTTTAGGAAAGATATATGCAAATTCTTTGGAGAAATGGTTAATTCTACTAGAGGGCCATTACTCTCTTCCAAATATTTCCAACAGTGAGAAGATCACCTTTGTGCTCCTTAAGTCCCTTCCCCATGTCAAACATTAGTGGGGCACCTACTATGTGCAACATTCCAAAGATGAATCTAAATTAATTGGGACAAAATTCACTTGGGTGCCCTTTGTTGATTCCCTCAAGGAGGAATTCTACCATGTTGCAAACAACAATGACTAGTACATGAGATGAAGAACTTTGCACCAAGTGAAAGACTAGGTGGTGATGGAGTACACCAATACCTTCCATAACTTGTGTTCAAAGATGAGTATCATGGGATCCAAGTAACACTTGGATCTAAAATACCATAGTGGCATACATAGGTACATCCAAATAGAAATTTAGTTTCTAGATATCTCTTGACCGGGAGCTACTTGTTGATATGCTATCAATATTGAGAAAAACATTTGGAAAAAGAGTAAGAGAGAGGTTGAGACAAAAATCATCCACAACAAAAGAATGGTAAAGGTGGTTCTAAGTCGTAGAAAAATGACAAAATAAAGATAGATAACCTCAGGAGAAATAATTCAAGTTGCATGCAAGAAGAGTAATGGGAAGTCAAAGAAGGACATTTGAAAGTGGTGCAAAATCCCCAACAATGAATGTCATTCCAAATAGTTGTTGTTGGCTCAACTAAAAACCTCAGAATTTGGTACAGGATAAGACTTTGAATCAAAGGGAAAATGGATCATTGACATGGAACATAGTGTTACCATCACTACTACAAAGATCCAACTAGAGGAGCCACATGACCTCAACGAAGGTTATAGCTTGTTTCACTCATAGATGTGGGTGAAGGGGACTCTACTACATTTTATTGTTGACAATGGTAACTAGAAGAACCTAATCTTAGTAAATGTTGTCAAGGAATTGAAGTTGTTGACGGTGTTGCACCTCCAACCATACACCATTGATTGGTTGAGCTAGGGATGAGGCATATATGTTAGTCAACAATGCCACTTACACTACAACATTAAGGCCTTCAAAGGTAAGGTACTATGTCATGTTTCCTCACTTGAATTTTGTGGTGTTATTTTAAAAAAAACATATATGTGGAAGTGCCATGTTGTTTACAAGTCTTGGCCCTATAGTGTAATTGTTACTTTGAGAGGTTAGTTGTACTAGGCACCAGAGTTATCCCCAACAACCATAGTTTATTTGATCACAACTAAGTAGTGTAGGAAGGTAATCTCTCAAACTAGAAGATTTTTACTCTTCATGGTTCAATAAAAAAGTGAAGAGAATATCCATGTGACCACTAAGGCCTCAACAATGGGTCTTTGTACATAGCAAAACTAGGTAGACAAGAAGTTGGAAGAATACAAAGATATATTTTCCTCACTTGTAGGGATGCCTTTGCAATATTAGATAAAACATGTAATTGAATTGACATGCATTTCCTCTCTACCTAATGACATAATATGCAGACACTCTCTTCTAGAGAATGAGGATATCAAACACAAAATTCAAGAGATAATACAAAATGGACACATTTGACCAATGTCCTCACTTTGTGAGAGATTGATTATGGTAGCTTAGAAGAAAAATAGGAAATCACAACTCTATATTGATTATAGAACCTTAAATGAAATAATAGTCAAGAATCGATATCCAATCCTATGGATTGATGATCTTGTCAAGAAGACCAAGTGCACCGATTTTTTTAGTAAGATTGATTTGAAGTCAAGTTATCACCAAGTAACAATCAATAAAAGTGATGTGTGGAAGATATCCTTGAAGTCTAAAGAAGCTCCATTTGAGTGGTTAGCCATGCTTTTCAACTTGAAAAATGTTGTAGAAATGTTCATCAAGATCATGAATAATAGCTTATGGCCATTCACTAATTCTTTGGAGGTTGTATATTTGGATGATATCTTCATTTTAAATAGAACTTGGGAGGAACATCTAAATAAAATTCAACAAGTGCTAAGCACCCTGCAACAACACAAGTTGTATGATAATTTGGAGAAGTGTTCATTCAACATGCAGAGAATCCAGTATCTAGGATTCATCATGGATGAGAATTGTGTGGATGTGGATCCAACCAAGATCCAAGTCATTCAAAATTGATTGGCCCCAAAGAAGCTAACAAAGATCTATAGCTTCTTGGGCCTCACCAACCTCTACCATAGGTTTGTGTTGACAATCTCTCATATTGCTTGGCCCCTGAGCCAAGTGAACAAGGGTGGAGCCAAAGTCAATTTTTTTGGGTGAAGCATAACAGAAGGCATTCGAGGATATGAAATGTCAAATCTACTCATCACCATACCTCATTATACCAAATGTACAATATCCATTCAAGATTGATATAAATGCTTCATATATAATGTTGGTGTAGATCTCACTCAACCTTTACATGTTGTGGTATATCATAATGAGACACTCTCTATGGAAGTTTGTAGATACCTCCCCTATGAAAAGGAGATGTAATAAATTGTGCAAGAATATCATCAATTGAAGCAATATATTTTAGGGAAGGAAATGATCATGCACATTGAACACAAGCCTGAACAATTCATGTAAATGTAGGGAAAGTTTATGAACTCTTCTAAATTTACCACACCCTTTTGAATTTTGATGTTGCATACCAAACCAATGTGATCCATCATCAAGAATGATTTATGGAGAGAAAATCCAATTATAAGTGTTAATTAATATGTAATTCACTAAAAAAAACTATAATTAAAAAGTTGGACTTAGTGAAATGTTTATTAGTATGTAGTTCACTTATAAAAAATATCTATAATTAAAAAGGTTGTCCTAAATAAATGAAATCTTACTTTTAGTTTTAATGTTATGTTAACGTTGAACTTAATTTTAATTTAATTTAATTATAAAGTTTAATTTTAATTTATTTTTAATTTTAAAGTTAAATTATAATTTTGATTTGATTTGGGATACACAACGGAAATATACCCAACCCTAATTTTACTTTAATTATAATTTATACTTTCATTGTAATTTTAATTTTAATAATGACTTCACTTCCAATGTTAATTTTAATTTAATTTGTAATTATCGATTGAAATTTAAAATTTAATCTTTCTTTGACTTTTTCTTTTACAATAGCCAAAAATGATACCTACCTTTAATGATACTCACCCTTTTTTTCCGTAGAAAAAAACATGTAATTTTATTATTATTATTATTATTATTATTGAATGTTGAAGCATTCCTATTGACATAAACTACCTCATGTAGTAGTGATGCCTCCATAAGAGTGGGCCTATCTAACCATGATGGCTCACTTTCTCAAAAAAAGGATACAAAGGAGAGTCATTCCCTGATACATGGGCTAAAAGGAGTACATACATAGTATATATGAAGTCAAAAGACTGTTTTTCAGTTCGTCAAAAAATAAAATAAAAGCATAGCTGATATTTTTTGAGTTGCAATTTTGTCAAAATTAATAAGAGAGAGTCCCCAAGCCTGTAAAGAAATTTTGTGGAGTTGGAAGAGCTTTCTTCCCTAATCTGCGAGTTTCCTTGGTCCAGGTCATTTCCTAACTTTGAAAGGTTGTTCGCTTCTTGGTTCCATTTCCTGTAAACATGGGTGAAGGAGGTATGAGAAAAAGAAGAAAGGAGCCTTTTGATGACGTTCAGGACTAGCTAGAGTGTGTATGTGTGCAATGTGTGTCTTCCACTATAGCATTTATCACCAAAAATGAGTCACTAAATATGTTTAAGTGGGATAGACCTTTTTCTTTTTCCAACAATAGAAGAAGTTTTACTGCCTAGAATTCACTGTAATTGTTTGAAGCATGGCCCAAGTGAGATGAGAAATATATTTTTGTATCTGCATCCAACAAAACGATTCCCCCTGTAGCACCAAAGGGAGGGGAACCTTGGGTTGTCTCGTCTAAGAAGGCCCACGAAAGGGAAGGGTCAATATTCAGAGGGGGGCGGGGGGGGAGGCTTCGAGGGAGTGGATTGAGGAAAAGAGTGGATGATGGATATGGAAGTGGAGGAAGTGTGGGTGGGAGAGGGGGTAGGTATTCAAATATTGCTTGGTTCCTAGAAATCCAGATGCCCCATACTACTATGAGGGGGAAGTATTTGTGAGAGGAATTTGAGGAAGAGGATAGCTTGTTGGAAAATATTTAACAGACAGCGAATGGCAAATATTTAACAGACAGTGAATGCTTGTCATTGATGGCAAGTACAACAATGAAGATGGCATGAGTACAGGAAGTTTGTAACAGCTAGGAAAACAGAAGATAAGTTCAAGTTGATCGAATGATCGAAGGCCTGTAAATCTTGAGAAGCATTTATGATCGATCGAAGACTCGTAAAGTTTGAGAAGAAATTTGTATCATTGGATCCCCTTCAAATTCCCAAAAGAACGAGAGTCGTCAGATTGACAAGAAGAGCATGTTGAAGAGGAGGGACTCGTAAAGTTTGAGAAGCATCTCTGATCGTTGGATCCCATTCAAAATTCTCGATAGAACAAGGGTCATCAGATCTAAATGTAGACAAGAAGAGATAGTTGAAGAGAAGGAAATATCTTAGGTGTTAGATCCAAGTGCGGGATCCGACCATCGTTGGATCAAGAAGAATATGCACGTCCTTTAAGGTACAAGGATAAGCAGGCGTAATCGCGATATGCGAAATCGCGATGCAATTTGAGCCGTCAGATTAAGGTTTGATCTGGACTATTGATTCTAGTCCTTGTCGGAGTTTCGGGGATCGAGAGTTGGACATGTCAAAGATTATTAACATCAGGAATTCCGATATCACGATATGCGAAATCGTGATGTAATCTGAGCCGTCAGATTAAGGTTTGATCTGGACCGTTGATTCCAGTCCTTGTCAGAGTTTCGGGGATCGAGAGTTGGAGATGTCAAAGATTATTAACATCAGGAATCTCGATATCGCGATATGAAAAATCGTGATATAATCTGAGCTGTCAGTTCAAGATCAGATCTGAACCGTTGATCTAACTCCATATCGGAGTTTCGCGGATCGCAACATGGAGAGGCAAGAAAAAAATGCAACAAGAATGTCGATTTTGCGATATGCGAAATTGCGATTTAATCTATGTCGTTAAGTCAAGACCAGATCTGAACCATTGATCTAACTCCATATCGAAGTTTCGTGAATTGTGACATGGAGAGGCAAAGAACCCAATGCATCAAGAATGATGAAATCGCGAAATCGTGATTCAATCGTAGACATTGAATCAATATCAGATCTGGACCATGGAATCATAGGACATGTGGCAAGTGATCAAAATTTCGCTGAATTGTTGTCAACGGAGCATAGTGTCGAAAATCACGAAATGAGAAATCCTGAAAGCGCTTTTAGCATAGGCGCTTGGTTATGACCATAGTCATATTTGGGAAGGAGCTAGTGTAGAAAAGTTCTATATCAGAACTTTGGAGATCATGAAATGAAGTGTCAAGACACTCAACACAGGATTTCCGAAATGCCAAAACCTGATTTAAAGGCAATGTCAATAAAATACATCCAACGACGCAGATAAATTGGAGTATGATCGGAAGGTTACTGTTCTCTCTCACAGTTAACTCCTCAGTTACGAATCTGTTAGCGAAACAGACTCATGA
>ML784674.1:93881-104088 GCA_009831015.1 Picea engelmannii
TTTTTTTTAGACAAGTGTAAGAGTCTTTGTTTTCTTTATTGCCATTGTGTGTCTTTACTCTGATTCTTTGCGATCTAGGCTTTAAGACAGAATTTATTTTTCTTGGTTTTGTGCTTGTCGGTATTTTCCCTTTGTTGCTTTACTTGCACTTAAATAAAAAAAAATCTCTTTTCATTTTCTTCTTTGTTTGGAGAATGTGGTTCTGCATCATTAGCTAGGGAGAAGTATTTTATTTCATAAGTTTTTGCAGTGCATTTAGAGCATAAGTATCTCATAGTCGAGTGAAATTCATTTATGTTTGTTGTATAAAATCTTAGAAAAATTGAAAAGAAAAAGAAATATTTCTTTGTGAAAAGTTGTTGAAATTTTGCATTTAGAAAAAGTCTTTTGTTTCCATCTTTTTTCATTCGTTTTTTCTTTTGTCTTTACACATCATCAGTTTCACCCTCATACCCCTTAACGTAAGAAAAAAACCATAAAAGCAACGCTAATTTAAAATCTATTAGACTTTTTTTTTGTAGGGTTCACAAACTAGTTTAGGACTAGGGCCTTGGATTAGGTTGGAGAGGAAACTCTCCAAGGCCATTCAAAACCAAACATTAGATTCTGCAATAGGGAGTGTCTAAGTCCAGTTTTGCGGAAGTTATCTGGGACCCCCCTCTAACACAGGGGATAAACACGAGGTCACATGTGGAAAGGTAGCGGAGATAACCCCTCCAAAGCCGGACCAGTTGTAGTGGAGAACACATATCAAGGGCTTGTTTTGGGATTTCGTCGTTTGCATTTGCCACGAGGCTTCATGGGTCTCGAATCCGTTTGAGGTCCTCAGTTTTCTTCCGGACCATTTTCTCTCGATACCCTTGATAGTTTTCGGACTTGATACCCTGCTCATTGTGGTCTACCCGACTTTCGACTGTACCCGCTTGGTGACTGTTCGCGTGCTGGCAACCCAGTTGCCAATATTTTTAGGGACATACATGGGTGACTGCGGGGGTATAACGAGGTACCTAGGCCAGAAATCGGGCCACACTTTGTAGATTGTACCCAGAGGGTGATTCCATATTCGAGTTTCACTTGCATCGGTAAGTTTCTCTAGTGTTGGTTGTTGTAACTGTTCTTCCAAATAGTTTCGTGATTGCTTGTCTTATCTCTTAGGGGATTCTTTTTAGTGTGTGTTACTTTTTGAACATGTAGAATACCTTAACGTGTCTTGGATCTTCTCACACAGTGGAGGATCCCGAGCTCCGTCGATCATGAAGGCTTCTGGGCCTGTCGCTGGTTACACTGGAGCCACCCCCGCCACCATTAAGGCAGAAGCTAGACAAACAAGGGTCTTTCGAAGCGATCGGATTACAAACCTTTGTGCCCCAACAACTCCTGGAGGAATCAACTGCCAATCTTTTCTCGGTTGAAACCCCAACCACTAATATATGGGCATCATTTACTGTACCAATCCAATTTCACGAACGCCAGACAGTGCCTCACATAGATATGGAAACAAACCTTGTTACTTCTTCTAGGAATTCTTCCATTCCCACCACAGTTGCTACCAAAAGAGAATCATATCCTAACTTACCTCCATCGGTCCGAGCCACCATGGTCTCGGCCAAAACTACGTCGCACAGTGGACAGAACCCGTCTATGGCGGCAGCCACAACCCCCTTCACACCTAGTGCGACAAGCCCTCCGTTATCATACGGTATGCCTAGTTCGGGTACAAGTCTTGCACTCACTTACTCCACTTTACAAACTTTGGGTCTAGGGGAAGGGAGCTCTAACGCTCCCCTACAAGGTCAACTTGGGGGCACTCATGTCCCTTTTAACTCTTTTCCTAACACAGGAGGTCATATCCCTCCTTCGTCCGCTTCACTTGGTGGTCGGCATCAGCAGTTCGTCGGGCAGCCTGCACACACTAGTTTATTTGGAGCAGGGAGTCAAGGAACACCTGCGCATAGTATGCCGCTAGGTTTGACACCATTTGTTTGGAACAAGACATTTGGTAACAATACTTTCTCATCCACTGCTTTCCCATCTGGGGACAATCCCATTTTTAGACAATCTACTCTGGCACATGGTACTATTCCTGCGCAGGGGGCACATATAGTAGGACCTTGGAACTTAGGACAAGGATCCGTTCCATCCCCTGGAATGTCGTTCTGGGGTAATTCTTTCCACAAACAATGGAACCCTGGACAGACTATTATGCCTCTCCCATCAGGACCAGCATGGGGTAATCCTTCCCAAAGTCCTTCGAACATGATGCATGCCCAACACCCTATGTCCTTTATGGGAAATTAGCCGATGATGTCTCCATAGATGCAAAATCCTTACGCTAGTCAGGGCCATGGTTTCTACCAGAATCCAGGCCAGTAGCCAAACTTTTCCTGGCAACCTGGTGCCAGTCAAACTCTAGGACCCTTTTTCCCAGGTTATCAGAAGCAACCCAAACTACCATTCCTGGAAACTTTACACTTGCCAGATTTGACAAGGTTGTTAAATGATCCTATTTGTCACCATCCACGTTGGTCTCCTATGCCAACGAAGTTTCCTTCAGACATTCCAAAGTTCGAGGCCAAGCCTAATGAAGATCCAGGTGATCATGTGACTACCTTCCATCTTTGGTGTTCATCTAACTCATTGAAGAATGACTTTGTACAGTTGTGATTGTTTCAACGTAATCTTATCAGGAGTGCCGAGAAATGGTACATCGAGCTCGATCTCTCAAGATTCTCTTCTTTTGGTGAACTGGCAATGGCCTTCCTTAACCATTTCTAGTTACCTGTGAGATATGACGTTGGCACAAAGCTGCTCGCCAATTTCAAACAGACAACAGTGGACCATATCTCTGATCATATCCGAGAATGGAGATGTCGAAAGAGTCTAATAAAAGTACCCGTCCCACCAGTATTCCTGCTTGAGTGGTTCCTTAAGTCTTTGGTCCCACAGTTATCCAAAGACGTCGCAAATTCCAAAGTTTTCTCCGAAGAAGATGCCATCATAAGGTCTCAACAGTTTGATCTCATCTATTCTCAGTTTTGTTTATTATACAACATCTTGCCCAATGTGCCATGTTCGATACTAGATAAAGCTAGACAGAGATCTAGACCACATGTCGATGGTATTATTGGTTCAGCACAAACCAAGCCCACTGAGCAATTGAAAAAACAGTTGCAACAGTTATCTATACAACACACAGCGGACAGCCAAACTACTGTTTTGGCTGCTCCCCCTACCCAAACGTCGGACGTACACTCCGTGCAATCGACTAACCCAAAGGCCACCCAGCAGCCTAAAGGGAAGAAAAAACAATGAAAGAAGGGTAAGGGGGATAAAAAACCCACTGATAATGCTGGTGGGGACACCACAGAAAAATGGAAGGTGAGGTATCCATGCAACTTGTGTGTGGAATACCACCCAACCCATATTTTTCCTCAACTTATAGAGGCCCAAAAGTTTGTCACACAGCAATAGCAAGCAGTGTTGACTAATCCCTTTCAACATGGGAAAAATTTAACTCAAGCCTCTACAAGCACAGAAGGGGGCAGCCAAGAAGCCTGCCCTCCTCCAAACAATCCCTCATCTGTGAACGTATATATGGTTAGGGGTGATGCTTTCATAATGACTAGAGCGCACGACTATAGTAAACCAAGCGCTTCTGAGAAGGGTAAAGAAGCTGACCTCCCATCTCTTCCTCTACATATTGAGAATACGTTGGGAGAAACTATGACACGCATTCCAAAGGGTGCATTTAAAAAAGCTTCTCACAACCCAAATGCAAGGGCCGCCCATAATTACTCTGTGGTGGAGGATTTATCACAAACCCCTTGTGCGATGTCTACTTTGGAGGTCCTCCAAAGCTGCCCTGCTCAGAGGAAAGCCTTGTTAACTGCTTTGGTCTCTACGAAGACTTGTAACCCGGGTACCATCATGTTAGATACAACCGACTTAAAACCTCGTCTGCCATATCACATAGCATTTTAGATAGTAGTGTCTCATCCCACGAAAACTTTTACACAGAATATCTTTTGCACGGTAGTCGACGAGGGAACCTCGACATGCGTTATGTTGTTAGCTTGTTGGAAGGCCATTGGCCAGCCCGCTTTGTCTCCATCACCTGCTCTCCTCACTGCGTTCGATGATCATTCTTTCCGACCACATGGCATCGCTCCTTCTTTCCCTGTGCAGTTAGGAGGGAAGACCGTGTGTGTCAAAGTAGAGGTAGTCGATATAACCTCTTTTTAGGATGGAGTTGGACTTATGCTATGCAAGCTATGGTTGCTACAGTCTTTTGAGTTTTGTTGTTTCCACACGAAGGCCGGATAGTGACCATCGATCAACTGTCCTTCTCCAGACCTGACCCAGCTTTGGGGGCATCCACGGTCCCAATGATAGATAATACTCAACCAGGTGTCGTTAACGTAGGAGTTGGTTTGTGCCCATCCTTGATGGGTACCTTCAATTACCAACCTCCTCACGACAATGTCAAATTTATATCTAATCACCATAAGGTTGAGATTTTTCAAGTTTCCTCGTTCCGCATGACTTACTTTGAGGATCCTTGGATTCTTCCTTCCCCATCATCCATGATGGATGAGACAGAGCACCCTGGCATGTCCATGCCCCTATCGATCGCCGAGGTAGTGTACTCTTTAGTCCAGCAAGCCTCAGCTAACCCTGATCTGACTCCGGCACAAGAGTTGGATCCACTTCTAGAGCCTATTTGGGCTCAGGGTTCTCTCGCTAACATCGATTCATTATACTTAGTCTTGCCTTCTGACGAAGCAGTAATCGAAGCAATGACTAGTCTGGACAAACCTTGGGAATATCTTCATCACAGATCATATTTCCTCCCAGAGTTAAGCCGAATCGAGGCAGGAGAATTCACTGTTACCATGATGGGAGATCTGTCATGTCCTATTAATCTCTGCGCTACGCGGGAAATTTATGCTGAGGGGAATATGGAAACTATCGCTGAAACTATACCCATTAACATCTCTCGAAACCCTGGAGTCGTGGAGAATGTCTTCGTTAGAGCGGATTTTTCCCTCAAAGAGATTCAAATTTACACGGATATTTTCAAATAATTCTGCGACGATTTTGCCTGGTCTTATGAGGAAATGCCAGGTATAGATCCAAAAATAGTTGAACATGAAATCACAACATATCCTGATGCCAAGCCTGTTCGACAAAAACTTCGTCCAGTCAATCCTAAGAAAGCAGCAGCCATCAATATTGAGGTTGAGAAATTTCTCAAGGCAAGTTTCATTTACCCTATTCATTTGACTCAATGGGTGTCAAACCCCGTGCTGGTCAATAAAAAACAAGGAACGATTCGTGTATGTACCGATTTCCATGATTTGAACAAGGCATGTCCCAAAGATAATTTTCCAACACCATTCATTGACCAGATCATTGATGAATGTGCTGGTTGTGAATCCTTTTCATTCATGGACAGTTTTTCAGGATATAATCAAATCCAAATCAAACCTGAATAACAACACAAAATGGCATTCATTTGTCCGTGGGGTACATTCGCATATCATAAGATGCCTTTTGGCCTTAAAAATGTTGGAGCCACTTTCCAGGGGGGCATGTCTTTTTCTTTTCATGACCTCAAGCATATATTCAAGGCCTATTTAGATGATTTAGCATCATGCTCTCGCAAGTGAACGGATCATCCCACGAACCTTAGACTAATCTTTGAACATTGTCGCAACTTCAGGATTCGCTTGAATCCAAACAAGTGCAGCTTATGCGTAAAGTCAGGACATTTGTTAGGTTTCATCGTATCAACCATAGGGATCATGGTCGATCCTCTTAAGGTGGAAGCAATAATCCAGTTGCCCCCCCCATGCACAATCTTACAACTTCAGAGTCTACAAGGCAAGGTGAACTTCTTACAACGCTTCATCGCCAACTATGCCAAAATCACCAAGATCTTTATGCATTTGCTAAAGAAATACGTTCCTTTTTTCTGGGACGAAGCCGCTCAATGCTCTTTCGATGCATTAAAACACACCCTCACAACCGCAACTCTGCTACGGCCACCTAATTATAACAAAGATTTCTTATTATATCTGGCTATCGCAGAGTCAACTATAGGCATAGTTTTAGTCCAGGAAGATGATTCGTTTTTAGAATATGTGATCTATTACCTGAGCCAAGACCTCGTAGGACCGGAACTCAATTATTCTCATATTAAAAATCTTGCGTTGGCAGCATTTCATGTTGTTCAAAATTTATGTCACTATGTTCTGTTCCGCAAGACCACCGTCTTTGTTGTCGTGAATCCATTCGAATACATGTTGACAGGACGAGTTATAGGCGGAAAAATCAGTAGATGGATGTTCATCCTCCAAGAATTTGACTTAGACTTCGTTTCAGCAAAGTCCAAGAAGTCACTGGTCTTCGCAGAGCTTATTTTGGAACTTCTGGTTGAGTCAGGTGACGTTGTGCCTGAGGAATCGCCTATCCGAGGGGATATGTTTTTGATTGAATCTGCAAACCCCTGGTATGGAGATCTACTTATATATCTCCAAACTTTGAAGTGCCCCACCTCTACTTCTCGCGACGAGCGTCGGCGGATATGCCATCAGGATAAGAATTATCTCATACTCGATGATACGTTGTATCGGAGAGGTGTAGACTGCATATTGCATCGATGTATCACTCATGAGGAGGTCATCATAGTGCTCAACGATTTTCATACTGGAGCTTGTGGAAGTCATTTATCTGGGTTGGCAACAACCCAAAAGATTCTACGCGCAGGTTACTTCTGGCTGACACTTATCAAAGATTGTATCGAATCGGTCAAGAAGTGTCATCCGTGCCAAGTCTTCTCTCGAAAGATGAGGGCACATCCCACTCCTATATTTCCTGTCATCACAATTGGTCCCTTCACTAAGTGGGGGATTGATTACACTACATGCAACCCCCCGTCAGCAAGGGGGCATTGCTATATCATCGTAGTTGTCGACTACTTCACTAAGTGGGTCGAGGCTATGCCAACGTTTAAATATGATGGAGAGACTGCAGCTCTCTTCTTATTCAACCAGATCATAGCAAGGTTTGACGTCCCGAGAGACATTGTCACTGACCATGGCAGTCACTTTCAGAACCAAATGATGACCGAATTAACATCAAATCTTGGGTTACAGCAGGAACATTCATCACCTTACTACCCCCAAGCCAATGGGGAGGTGGAAGCTGTAAACAAAACTCTTAAGACTATTCTACAGCGAACTATCAACTCAGCCAAGTCAAATTGGCATTTGATGTTATACTCGGAATTATGGGCTTACTGAACATCTGTTAAGACTGCAACCAGTTTCTCACCTTTCCAACTCATTTACGGGCTGGAGGTAGTCTTTCCCATCGAATGTCAAATCCCATCTCTGAAATTGGAAGTACAGTTATTGCCAGACACTTCTCCACTTGAAGAAAGGTTAGCACACCTTGAGTCGCTTAATGAGCAGCGTCACGATGCGGCCCTGGCCAATGAGGCTCATAAACATAAGGTCAAGTGTCAATATGATAGGTTCGTTCGTCCTCGGATTTTTTTTGAAGGCGACCTTGTCCTGATCTATGAACAAGACAAGGACCCCCTGGGGGCAGGAAAGTTTAAACCCATGTGGTTCAGACCCTTCATTATAAAAGAGGTATTAAAAAAGGGCGCTTATCGTTTGGTTGATTTTGAAGGGAATGCTTTGACGGAGCCTAGAAATGGGCTCTACCTCAAGAAGTATTACTCATAGACAGGTCACTTTGGGTAACTTTTGTAACATATGTATAGTCTTTGTACTATTACTTTTTAAGTTCCTTTTAAAGTGTTATGGACGTGTCATTGATGTTATCTTTCGTCAATATGGCAGATGTCAAGTGAGTCTGAGGTGTTCGTTGGGTATGCAGACGGTGCTAGTCGACACACGCGGAGGCTTGCCTCTGCAGCTTGGGTAATATTTACACCACAAGGTCAGTTGTTATCTTCTGGAGGTATATGCTTAGGTGACACCACAAATAATGTCGTCGAGTATAATGTAGTTATTGAGTTGCTTCGTGATGCCTTGTCATTAGGTATCTCTCATCTCCGGGTCTATCTCGACGCTCAACTAGTTGTGTCACAGCTAAACAGAGTATACCGGGTTCATGATCCAACTTTACACTGACGATTCCTTAGAGTACGTCTCTTAAAATGAAACTTTGATTATATTACATATTTTCACATTCCTAGGAGATTAAACCAAATTACAAATACTCTAGCTAATCAAATTTTAGATTGGCATCTTGCCCACATATAAAAAGAACATGGACATAAACATGTAAATACATTTTTTCACACATAATACATAAGACACAAAAAAGATAAAAACCATATATAAACATCATAAAATACTCAGAGTACATAGATGGACGCAAGCGCCTCAAAAATGGGAACAATAACGAGTCATTGGGCTTATGCCCTCAAAAACTATATACAAGTAGGTGCGCGTGGCACATAAAGAGTCTAAGTCTATTCAGGGCCTATGGGCCCTGTTATAATCATCTACAGCATGGGCTAAACACCTAAACAATTGGACCCATGTCCGAGGTGCCCCCACAACATGAGGCTGCATGGATGGCGGCAGGTCCTCTATCTCTTCCATCGGGACTGTGCGAGTGAGCGTAGTGAAGTTCCGCTCAATTTGCTTAAGGACTCTCTTGGCCTCTCCTACTGGGAGGTTCCCTGCTACTACTGCTACCCCAGCGGTGGCAGTTGCAGCTTCTGGCCATGGGCGACGCATGTTCCGTGCATAATTGGCAGGTCGCACGGGTCCCACATCTACATGCAACAAACGTTTACCCGTCAAATACTCTGGCATACAAAAAATGATATATATAACAAAAAGACATAAAAATTATATATGAAAACAAAAAAAAACTACAAAGGTGGAGACATACCCATCTCCCCTCGCTCCTCACCAGGAAGCACGGGTATCTCAGGATCTCTAGAGAAATCTATCCCTGCATACGGGTAGTCCTCAATAACAGGCATCTGTTGTGACAGCCAAGCAAAGAAATCATCGTCGAAGGACTCAACGGTCCTTACACCACCCTGTCGCGGTAGTAACACTGCCCATCTACACACTGCAGGGAAAGAGGCCAGATGTCCTCGTACTACAACCCGAGGACTGAAACTCAGAACTCTCTCAAAAAAGAACAAACACAAGATGGTTAAGAACCCGAAGTTCCTCTATGTCCATTGTCGGCAATCTGTCAATTGCCTCTTCATGCACTCAAGCAGTGTGGTACTCCAATCAAAAATACGTGCATTCATGCACGGGATGGAAAAGTTCATCTGTGCGCACGAAGCCTGATGCACGGCTGTTGAGCCGGTAATCTTCCCAATCAGTAATAAGATAGTCTATAGTGCTAAGTTGGTAAACTTGCTAATGGGTACTTGGGAGCCCGCACGTTCGGTCCCATCCTCACAGTGATCAACTATCAACTCCGAGATCTTTCTCGGCCCCATAGGAAAGGTCTGGAAGTTGACTGCTTCCCCTCTCCTTGAGAGGCCAGTCAGAAAGTAAATATCCTCGGTGGTGGGCACCAATGATTTCCCCTCTAGCATAAATGCCTCTGCATCAAGGTGCCAGTAATCAATCAAGGCATTTAGTAGCCTTGGTTACGCGTTCATAAATGGACATAGAAAGAATTTGAGTAAACCGCATTGCATTAACATGGCCACAACAATCGGATCTGCAACAACCAACTCACTGATTGCCTCATGCTCCCTTTCCCTCCACTGGACATACATCCTGCCAACACAATAAGGTAAAGGAGGGTCAGTACTTCCTTTTAGTTTTATTTTTTGTCATACAAGGGAGGTACACGCGGGTTGTATAGGTGACAGTCATGTGTACACGCGGGCAGACTTTACTCTACCCGCGTGTACACGCAGCCTGTATCTAGACAGGCTGCGTGTACCTATGGTCGACCTTTTTAAGGTCGACGCCCACCCAAAAAAACAACTAAATAATTAAATTGAAGTATTGAATAGATAGGTAAGGGAGTTTGTACTTACTTGGTCCAAGCAGAAGTTCATTTCGTCCACTGTAGCTCCCGGAATCACTATCTTTGGCAAAGGGGGTCTTTTGGCTCCAGAGTCAATTTCCAAATCAGCAATGGTGATAATGAGCTGCTAGCTTCTATTTATAGACTTTTTGGCCTC